>JAPYZP010004260.1:0-11963 GCA_030522985.1 Torymus sinensis
AATTTTGGAACAATTTTAGAACAATTTTTGAACAACTTTTGAACAATTTTTGAACAATTATTATTTTATTGCCGTTCAGCGTTAGCCATTCTAATAAGTACTCGACAATAAATAAATCAATAAAATTAATAAATACTCAAAAATAAATAAATGAATAAATACTAGAAAAAAAATAAATGCTCTAATAAATATTAGAATGAGTGATATTGAACTAAAACTAAGTATATCTTAAAGTTACACACGCTCAGACTTGAGATCTTATACCAGTGTTACAAGAGCAAATCAGATAAGGCATAACTTTACATTTAGGTAGTTATTCATTAACTTTAATCCATTCCTTTAATTTATTAGAAGTAAAATTTTTATTTTTATCCAATATTTTGAGATTGTTTATTAGTTTGTTGAAAACTCTGATACCTATTATTACATAGCTATTTTTATCACTTATTGTTTTGGTAATTTATAGCAAAATAAATAGATTTGTTTCTTGTCTTGCTCCCTGAGCTAATGTATAATTCTTTAAGGGTATCATAATTATAGTATAAACTTTCATACGTAAAACGTTGTTTTAGATCATTGGATTGTTTCAAACAAACATGTTTTTGTCAATAATCTTTATTATCCTAGATTGTATTTTTTGCAAGAGTTGTAAATTATTTTGAAATGCAATTATGCCGTAGTTAATTACGCTATGAAAGAGAGTATAATAAATCATCTTGAGAGTTTTAGTTTGCATAAACTTGGAGATTCTGTGGCAAATAAAGATTAAATATTTGTTTTTTTTTAATAAGAAATGCAGTATGCTCGTCCCATTTTATATTCTAATAAAAAATTAATCAGGTACTTACAACTTTCAACTCTTACAATTTTTTCATTTTTAATTTTTATAACAAAGTTCTTTGGTACACTATCGCAGTAATTCCCGAAGGTGATATATACTGTTTTTTAACATTTAGCAGTAATGTATTTAGCGCAAGCCATATAGATATTTTTCCAGTTGTCTATATTGATTATGTTTTCTATATCAGCATATAAGAATAAATATTTTTTATTTAAGCAGATTTAATCTTCAATAAAACTAGCAGAAATGCCTCACTCGCTGACGCTCGCTCGGTTTTAATATTTTATATATTGGATTGTATCAAACGTTAGAAATGACGTTTTCGGAGTTAAATGAACTTCATCCGTGCATAAAAGCGCATCCATGCATAAAGTTCCATCTATTCTAAAAAAGTGCATAAGAATGTTAATGTTGTAGTTTTCCATGCCACTATAAGTTGGATTAATATTTAAAATGGTATCCTTCGCTAATAGCCCTATAACATAATCACAATATGAATAATAATAATTCAAAAAAAGTTAATAAATACTTATTCGGAAAATTACTATTGTTTAATTGTTTAATATCACTCATTCTAATATTTATTAGAGCATTTATTTTTTTCTAGTATTTATTCATTTATTTATTTTTGAGTATTTATTGATTTTATTGATTTATTTATTGTCGAGAACTTATTAGAATGGCTAACGCTGAACGGCAATAAAATAATAATTGTTCAAAAATTGTTCAAAAGTTGTTCAAAAATTGTTCTAAAATTGTTCCAAAATTAAAATTGTTAAAAAATTCTTCAAATGGCGGGTTAGGAAAAAAAAGTGAGGAAATGTCACTTTAATATAATAGAGGTAGAGGATTACTATATATGCTGCATAGAAATAAATATAAATAAGTATTTAATTAAATAATGAATACGATACTTTTCATCTAATAATAAACTGATTTACTAAAAAGGAGCCAGATTTTAATGTTAATAAGTGACATTTTTTAAATATTCATAACTATATATTCTCACTCAATATTGACCAAAAGTAATCAAATAAATATATATCGATAGAGGAATTAAGATTGCCGAGCTGATACACTTAATAAACAATTATCAGTATTTTGTTTTAGTAAAAGAAGTTACAATAATAGAAAAACATTAAATTTTAGAGGACCGGGATTTGGGGTAGGGACAAAATTTGACCAGCTCAAAAAGCGCAATGTTATATAGGTATATGCACTGTTTTAATTTTCGCCCGAAGAACTCGATGACTCATATGTGTCTGCCGTAACTTGCCCAAAATAGTCTTAAAAAAGTTTAATACTTAAATCGCTTTAAATCTAAGTGGAAGTAGGTTTTTTCCCACTATTATAACATACAAATGAACTCTGTAAAGCGAAACCAGAATTCGGTACTTGTAAGAAAATTCATATTGTATTATAATGTATAAATGAACTTATTTTGTGTTACGGAACTGACATTTACAGACAGTTATGGAACTGACATTTTAGCCATTATTGGCTCGTTTAGCTTAACCAGGTAATATAAATAATTTTGCTGCGTATACGTTTCAAAGTACTTACCATTAACTTGAAAAAATATGTATAACTTCTTGATATGGACCATTACAATATTGTAATTCAGAAGTAAAGTATTGTTACGGAACTGACATATTCTGATTTTTTTTCAATTCAGAATGAAATAGCAGCTCGCATTTGCAAAAATTTCATATTTCCGGCACGACATCCACGTTCATTTGAATGGTATAACGTAAGGTAACTTGGGGTAATTCGGCCACCTTAAGCGGAATATTTTCTTTCTCCTTCTGTAAATGCGTTAGGACAAAATCATAAAAAAGACTTTAAAGTATACTAAATATACAACCAAGAAAAAAATTGGCAACGCCCAAAATATGATATTGCATTTATAGGGTGCAAAAGTGTAAAATGTGCGTTCTGGCCAAATTACCTGACATGCCATCTAATTCGGCGAATATTGGAAAAAAATAGAATAAATTAAGTCATAAATGGTAAAAATTCATAAAAACTATGTAAAAGCTGTATTTAATTATTAATAGTAGTTAACTCTTATGAATAATTCTTAGTATAAAGGAAATAAAGGAATTCATTTTTCATTACAATGCATTCTATAAATGATTTTGGAATTCTATATGGGCGTCTCCGTAAGCTAAACGATAAATTCACTTTGAACAATGAAATTGATTATTGCTAATCATATTTTTAAAGTTTCTTCTGAGAAAAAGAAACATAAATGACTTCGTGAAAGTAATACAAATTTCATACCTTCTTATACTTATTAGATCACATTTTCTTTACAGATTGGCCGAATTAGGTGAATTATAGACGCAAAAGTATTTTTCTTCTACAAAATAGAAAAAAAATTATTTTTAATATTACTTCCCCATTAATTTCAAGGAAAAAGCCTCACCTTTCTGCCCGTATCACTTTCAATTAGGATTTTTTAGCTTATATTTCGACTATAAACGAAATACTTGCTTTTTTGACTTTATAAGACGCTCGACTCATTGAAATTTGATAATAGAAACTTGCATAACAATGTAGTGATCAGTTTTAAACAATTAAAAAGTGTACAAAACATATATTTTTCATATTTGGAAGCTGTCCATATCGGTTATTTAAGCTTTTGGATAAGTGAAGATAGCGAACTAGAAAAATGGCCGAATTAGCGAAGTGGCCGAATTACCCCGACTTACCTTATATAGTTTATTCTTCTATAGTGATCAAGCCTACTTTTGAACATCGATATTGTAGCATTCAACATTTTGTTGGAAACCGACGGACAAAAAGTAAGCCTCTCGTAATAATTACGAATAGCATTTTTTAAGAAATGTGTTGTGTTAACTCTATAGTTTATGATGTACGTACAGGTATACTTTTAATGAAGCACTTTCGTGTATAGTACCGTTGTTTCAAATTTGACTTTCGGACATGCTACGGACCTGACATTTGAGGCCTATTTTGTGGATTTGTTTGAAATTAAAGCAAGCTAATCGTCTATGACTATTGCGCTTTGTAGTTAGTGATGTTATACACCAGAAAAAAATTATTGGAGATTTATTTTTAAATATATGAAGGCTCCAGAAGCTTGGACACAGAATTGGCAAGTTATGGCGAAATCACACATATATGATATGCGAATTTTATTTTTAAAACACCAATAAAGCACGTCAAATTTATTTAGGATCTAAAGACCCATAGTTTATTGGTGGAACATTCATTCCATTGTAGACATTTTTATTTGATTTTCTCAAATTCTTCTATTGAATTTTTAATAATATTCTTATCATATTAATAAATATTGTGAAAGAAAGTCTTACAAAAGCAACAATGTTTTTACAAACAAGTATTTTGTATTTATTTTTAATCTTCAAATTTATTTTTATCAATTATATTCTAACATAGTCGAAAGAAAGTAGAAAAATAGAATATTAAAAAATATATCACAGAATGTTTTACATTGATAGTGTATACAATGATATTATCTTACAGTCAATATATGTTATTCCTTTTATAATACACTAGATTATAGATATCTCATACAGCCATTTGAAACACTAAGAGAATCTCGAAATCTTCATTTTTATTTTGCATCTTTATCGAGATTTTCATATTTTTCATATTTTAATTTGAATTTTTAATATTTATTATAATTACTTCAGTTATCAATTATTCTTACGATGAATAGATGAAAAAAGTAAATGATTATTACTAAAAATGGCAACAAAAATAGGGTCGAATTCTTTTTAACTCTTGAAGAGCTTTTCGATGAAATATAAGTTAAAAAATTGACATTTCCAATCGATTCGTTTATTCTTTCAATTCTTTTCTTCAGCATCTAGCAGTTTTACCTGAAAATAACAGAAATGATATAAGTATTAATTTCTTTAAACTTAATTCTAAAAAATTCTACTGACAATCCATACTTAGAGGGTTGCAAAAAAAAAAAAATTGGAGGTACACCTCTGTAATAAATTTGTTCGCGATCTATATAGCTCACATAAATGATGAGAAAACGGCCCAATCAACCGAAACAGTCTTTTGACACTGTTTTAAGCACTCATCAATTTTTCTCATAGAAATTTAACATGGAAAAAATGGTAAAAACAGAGCATTAACCAAAATTATCTCAAAGACAAGAACAAAGATTTTCTTGTGATAATAAGAAAAATAAAGTATAAAAAAAGAGCTTTAATTAAAACTAAGAGACGTTGAAATTAGAAGATCGTGTGCAAAGATCACGTGCATTCGAAAATCATGATAAGCACAATAAGTAATCAAAATTATTAAAAGTATACGTAAATTGGCGACAAACCGCTAATTTTTAGGGTTCTTGCACGAATGAAGAAACACCGAGGAATAACACATAACAGCCAATCCCAAGCAAGCTTTAAAAAGTTGTTCCTTTTAATTAAGCAGGAACAAAAAGGAACAATCTTTCTATTGGCTGACAGGCTGTCAGTGACAGGCGCTACTATATTCCTAACAATAAGTGTACCTTCATTCGTGCAAGAGCCCTTAGTCATTTTTCACAATTTTCAAATACATAAGATCTTCCGTTATGAACTTTAATTTTATTTTTATAAAATTTTTGTTCATACCTTTGGGAGCAAAAGATACGAATAAAATGCTTGAAATTCACACTTTCGGTAGGTGTTATTCTTTTTTATTACTCTTATAGGTTTTCAAAATTGGCCGCAGCTATCTGAACTTCACTATATACATAGGTTTAATTATTTTCTATGATTGAATTACTATTTATTACGTGGTTTAATAAGTTTTATATAATTTTCAAGACTGATTCGAATTGATATTTTGGCAAGTGTCAAATTTAAATCTATAAAAAATCAATTTTTTGCATAATAAATGATTTATTACGTCTTCAATCGTATATGCGTAATTAGATAGATTTCTATTATATGCCCAAAAGTGATTGAAAACGTTGTGAAGACACATTTTTCGGATATAAATTGCAAAAATCATCCGTCTTTGAGACTTTTTTTATATCTTTACTATTGTGAACTTCAAATTAAAAGACAGTCCAGACTGTCCGAGAAATCGAATTTTACGAATTTTTTTTATTGGTTGTCAAATTCGACCTCACGAATTCGGGTCCGTAAAATAAGAAGAGTCCATAAAATCGAGTTTTACGGACTGTCCGAGAAATCGAATTTTACGGCCTAAAAACTGTCCGTAAAATCGAATTTTACGGCTATGATATAAAGAAATGCTATTCTTTTTATATAACGGAAACAGCATACTGAATTCTGAGTAAAAAAGTAAGTAAAAGAAAGAAACCTTTATAAAATTACCTTGACATCATCGGTGGTAACCGACATTATCTCGGGGGCTGTCATCACGACCGCGCAAATGTTGCACTTCTCCCTCGAGCCTTTTGCGCAGGTATGACCGAGACCTCCCGCCTCCACGTCCTGACTCTCGTCCTCCTCCAGCTCCTCGGGTCGCAGTCGCTTCCTCGCCGTCCAGAGGAAGTGACCGCAGACGACGAGCTGCACGAGGCAGCCGGCCGCGACAATTTGGTGCAGGCCGTTGTCCAGTAGACGAATAGGCGCAGTACCGACAAGATACACGAGGTCCAGCAAGTCGTAGACCGCGAGCGCGCACACGTAATAAAAGATGTGGTAGTGCGCGCAGTCGGCCTTCACGATAAAGTGCGTCTGAGCGAGGAGAGCTACGGACTCCAGGTAAACACCAAATGTCATGAGGATGCCCCAAACGTTGCGGTGGAAATTCACCAGGACAGCGCTCAGCAGACAGCCGAACAATAATGGTGATATCCTGTTACAGAGGGATACAGCAAATGATTAGGACTGGCTTGATGGTTTACTGGATGAATATCTATAATGTGGGCATATTCACTAGAAAAATAAGAATGAGAATGTGCCAGAAATGATATTGGCTTCACGATAATTCACTATAAAATTAAGGTCAACTTGCGAAATTCTGCGACACCGAAATCGAATATTTTGATAAATCAAATATTCATATTGAACACTTTCTCGATTATACTAAAGTCAAATAATTATTTTACTAACATGTTGAAAAAATGTACACAGCAGGGATTGTAAGGCTTATAATTTAAAAAATCGTAAGTTTAATTTTATTTAAAAAATCTAAAATTCGCTTGGTATTTGTACAATGGTGAAATAGTCATCGATACAAATCACTAGTCAAAACCATTATAGTCATGCTCTTATTAAACTTCTATCGATAAAATTTTATATTTATTGCACATTGAGCTTAATTGTTACATTCGAAAATATGGTCTTTCTAATTTGGAATTTGCCAACGAGGCACAATGTATCGACGAGCGATGTGGATTTGACTCTCCAAAACAATTGCATTTATCGCCCTCCCCCGCATATTTAAGTATACTTCAAGCTTCTATATTGAATTTTTGAAATTTACTATCTCAAAACTTTAATTGCAAATTTCCTAATAAAGACACTCGATTGATAATTATCTCCGTGGGAAAAATAATACATTTAATACATATAATCGATAAAAATTATGTGCAGAAAACACGATCGATGCAGATTTGGATTCTGATAGACTATACCTATTTTTATCTTAATAATTTGGCAAACTCATTTTTACCTGAAAGTGTCGTACTTCCGTTCGTAAGTCTTCCTGAAGAAAATGAAGATCGATACCAACGTGCAATACGTGATAACGAGATATATCACGTTCATGGGCACACGATTCCCATCGAAAAATCTGTGCGTGTGCCAATCCGGGATGTACTTCGCCGTGAAGGCCACGGCGAATAATAATTGGGTTTTACCGCTCAATCCTGAAAGAAAAACATCAACAAACACAATGAGAGTTTGGCAAAGTGTAAAAAAATCTATCGTAACATTTATTCAATATTTCGTATGTTTATTTATTTGCCTTGAGCTTGTTATATTTAATAAACGTCACTCAATGAAATATGTAATGGTCACAATTGTTTTATTATATTAATTTTAAACGTTCTTGTACACGTGGACTGTAATTTAATCACCGGAACATCGACTACACTTGCAGCTTTTATCTGCTGCAATAGTCACAAACAACTCCGTCACCGCATACAGATTATATCCGAAACACAAACGCGTATACATAAAGTTTATACTGCACATATACATCGCGCCTGTGGCTCACTTACCGGCGCAAGTAGTCGTACACCAGATCTTCAGGCACAACGCCATCATCGCCAGCACGTGTATATACACGGCGAAGGTGTCTACGTTCTCCGGCATCCTGACGATAATGAACTTTATGCCTTTCGCGGGAAGAGCACATGTATTTAACTTTCGAGCGCCAAGGCTCCTCGGAGACTGACGCTCGGTCCAGTCATCACTGTTGCGCTCACTGTATATTTGTGGACGTGTTATACATATATATATACTTCCTGTATATTGAGCGTGGAAGCGAAGACGAAAGGATTGAGAGCGCATGCGCGCAGCCACGGGAACATTCAACTGGTGGATTGCACGTAAAATAGGTATAGTTATAGCGTGTGGAAAGTCCGATGTTGTCATTTGAATTCTGCTCGTTTGTTTTATAGATTTAATTTATTTATAGATTTGTGACACTTTTTGTATAGAAGCGTGTAAATATAAATAAAAAGCCTAGTTCAAAAATAAAATAATATCTACTGCATCGCCCAACATATAGTAAAATAGTAGCAATTAAGGTTTTTATTGTTAGACGAGTATTTTGAAAGATATTAAGAAATTTTAACCATACTTTCACTTGCAATGTGGCTTTCAGAAAATGCATATGTAATGGATAGTAAAGAAATTTCAATATTCAAACTATGTTATTATTATTTATATACTATTTTATTGGCAAGTGTTAAATTTATTCAATAAAATCGAAAAATTAAGGGTAAAAAAAACTTAATATAAGCTATTGTAACATTAGATTCCTTTGAAAATCAAAATGTAAGTAGTTGCATTAAAATGTCAAAGGCAGATAAAGGAACTCCATATGTAAAAGATCCGGAGTTTGTTTTAAAAAATACTTTTATTGTACAATATTTACAATATAACAAAACGAAAGTTTCGAAATATATTGGAGAAGACGTAAAATTATAATAAAAAAAATATTTTTTTAATAATGGTCCTCAATTTTATCGCAGAATATACATTTATATAATAATAATGTTAGTAATAATTTGTATACAAAAAATAATATTCATATTTTAAGTAGCGGAATTCATAATGATCAAAATAATTTAAAGTGTACTATCTATACGAAACGGACAATTGATTCAAATGTTATTATAATGTCCTCTTTACACTATTTTGGGCTGCTACCTTGATGTAGTTTGGATAAATGCCCTACAGGCCGATTCCAAGCGGATGAAAGGGCTTGTAGGGCATCGTCTGTACGACTGAGGCCGGGGATGGACATAGGCGGTCTCGGAGTAGAACTACCCAGACGTATTTTCTGACCCATGAGCAATAATTCGGGCTGTTCAGGATGTCTGTTCCGGGAAGATTGACTATAGCTCCCTCCTGAGAAATGGCCTATTACGTTCGAGACTTTCTTTTGTCGGGAAGAGGTCTTAGTTGCCATTGCCTCGATCTGGCCCTAGTACGAAGGAATGGCTTACTGCTAGACGGTTCCTCCTAAACCTCGGAGTGCAAATAGTGCTGAAATGCGGGGAAGTAAAAATTCTCCAGAGGCTGCTAAAGACCACAGCCTGGATTCCTAGGAAGTAGGAAGAAGAGGACTTGGTCCTGAGACGACTTCAGGGGTACAACCTCTCGCTGGGAAGCTCAAATATACCCCTGGGCAGCTTGACCTCGGTGACAGCTTTGCCAATGAAGGAAACTACAGGACCTTCCTGGTTGTACAGCTGCCGGAGTCGTAGGCAAGGGCATTAGAAGCCGTTTGCATTCTATGATCTCGGCCGGGTTACGATCAAAGTGTTTTGAGAGGGTCAAGAAAAAAATCTAGACAGCAGGGTTGAATCCATGTGAGGAGTAAAAATGTCTTCTTCTTAATCACTAAAATTTACCCAGATTAACTTGCATTACAGCAAAGACGCCTCTGCCATTTTGAAGAAGCGCTGTACGATGTACGCAGGTATATGATCGCTAATCCAAGAACCATAGACAGTGACCGACATCGTCACAGGGCTGGCGGAATTGGTTCGTGTTTCAGGGATCCAATAACCTTCACACCATGGGTATGAAAGATATCTTATGGCAGTGGAAGTAGAGACCCAAGGGATAGGGAAGATAGTCATCGTCCGGCTTACTTTCCATGTAACAGCAAAAACAACCTCTCAATGGAGGTACAAAAGTTGGTAAAACATTGCAGGACAACAACCTTCCTTTGGTCTTTGCAATGGCGCCAACTCTCATCATACGATATGGGGCAGTTGGGAACGATTGGAAGTGAGGTGGCGGGTGTCTGGTAAACTGCTCTCTTTCGTTTCTAACATCATTATTTTCACAGAGACATGCTGGCTTCAACCAGAATCTGATGTTCTCTCATACGAACTAGGATTGATCGATTATATAGTATACCGAAATTTGGTTTTAGTAAAGGAAGTTATAACAATAGTAAAGCATTAATTTGTAACATCCCTACGTCTCGGCTACGTATTTTTTCTCAAATTGCATTGATTGCTTACGTGAATTGATAAGAATTATAATACAGCAAATAAGTATAGACAATTCTCGTTACGTGACTCGCGAATTTTGAAAGACAAACCGCAAGGACCGCGTTTAATATATTTGACGCTGATCGTCAAAGAGCGAGAGCAAAGTTCATGAGATTGTGATGCAAGCTAGTAGAATTCCCGGTTGGAGTGAGAATAGAGGGGTGCGCCTATAATATTACTGTCTCGCGGAATATTGCAGTATTTGGCAGACTGCAGCGGCTAATATATTCATCATCGCGAATCACAGGCCTCGACAGCTCGCCCAAGTTGCACCAGACTGGACGCCACGAAACCTGGTTGCACACACAGCTTATATACACAGCATAAACAGTGTTATAAATATATAAATGCATGGTCTGCATTTTTGCCCGGAGAACGCGACGAATCTTATGCGATCCTGTTTGTAATAATATATAGGATATAAAACCCCAATAAATCACGACAAATTTATTAACGATCTAAAGGTCTATAGTTTATTGGCAGAACTCTTATTATCCACTCTAGACATTTTACTTTGATCTTTTCAAATCCAATTAATAATATTATGAATATTATTAATATTATTATTAATTCTTTTTTAATAATATTATCATAATATTAATAAGAGGTATTGTGAAAGAAAGTCTTGCAAAGGCAACAATTGTTTCGCAAACAAATATTTTGCATTTATTTTTAATCTTCAAATATATTTCTATCAATTACACATATGTAATATACTTATACTTTATAGGAAATTCTACGAGAAATATAATAGGAAAATTTACTATACTTTATTGTAAAATTTACTGTAAAGTATGGTAATTTTTTGGGTCTTTACAGTCTGTGGTAGCTTCACGAGAGACAGTAAAGTAATTTTTCCAAAACTTTTCTCTCAGTGTATATATCCTAACATAGTTAAAAGAAAGTAGAAAAATTCATATTCAAAAAAATATCACAGAATGTTTTTATATTGATAGTCAGAGGGACGCGTCATACGTCGTTGTACTCATAGTGTACACTGCTGAGATTGTAAGACAGCGGCGTGCGATAGCGTCGTGTTCAGATTACACGAGAAGACGCAGTAGCCGTTGCCGTTGGGCTTCTGCGCGTCAATCCAGTGTAACATTAGGCATCGCTTGTGGGGATAGTGGGGATAAAGGGATTACCGCAGGGCCAAAGGCGGGGGAGAGAACAATCAAAAACTCCCTTAATAAAGAACTGGTGGTTTATTGGTCTCGCTCGCTTGATATAGTTCCTTGCACACTTACAAGGAGAGGCCATGGCCCCCGGGAAACGGATTCTGGCGGACATTGAAGAGTCTATTTCTGGTACCTAAAAATGAATCCCAGTGCTGATATTTCCGTCCAATGGGCCCTTTTTCTTGAGATATGGGAAATCTCATCTCAAATTTCCTCTATTTCGTCAAAAAATGATGTCTCTTCT
>JAPYZP010004261.1:0-16382 GCA_030522985.1 Torymus sinensis
TAAAGACATTTGGCATGCTATACAGTTATTCCGTTGGAATGGATTTGCGTCTTTTCGATATTGATACATTTTAGTTGGGGATGGTTAAAACCACCCCCTGGGTATTTTAAACTATGCATTCTTGTAGTGCTCGGCGAGCTAAAAATTATGGTGTCTGAATAAACTTCCTAGCTCCATTTGAAGGGAAGCTACGTAATGTTCCGCTAGCTTAAAAATTAAGTCAGCGTGTCGCTTGTATATCAATGATGGACAGGGGTTATAAATTATTCCCAGTGGTAATAAATTAACTAAAAATAAGTTAAAAATTATTCCATAGGTTTTTTTTTATTTTGCTATATTGCCTATTTTGCGCCTTGCCGCTACGGAGCACAGATTGGCTCGGAGCAGCTATTCTTTTTTTTACTGCTTGTTTTGTTTTAAACCTAACGCAAGCCGTATCTGATCTTGTTTAATTATACTATATATATCACTGTTTAAAACTGTTTTAAGCTGTTTTAAACAAATTTTTGTTAATCAATAATACTTTAATACAAAAGTTCAAAACAATTTAAAATTATTCGTAAATGTTCAACACAATTTAAATTACCCTACTTAAAAAAAAAGGATTGAAACGGATTGAAACGGACCTAAAATGTTCAAAAAACGGTTCGAAATATTTTATGAGATATCCGTTTCAGTTTCAATCCGAGTACGTCGAAAAAATATATTTACGGATTGAAACGGATTTATAATGAACTAGAACGGACTTAAACGGATTCAAAAACGGATTGAAACGGATTGGTTTTTTCAATCCGTTTGAATCCTTTTTTTTAAGTAAGGTGTTCAAAACTGATTATATCTGTTCAAATCAAATTAATCATTAATTAATTCAATCAATTTTTACCCGCTGAATCCGAATGTCGTGGTTAGAAAGTCTGAAATTGGCGCCTTTAAATGTTATTAATAATTTTTTTAAACAATATGTAAAAATGCGGTTTTCGGTAACAAAAAAAAATACTATCGCATTCTTTGAGTTATTTTAAAGAAGAAACTCTCTTACAAGTTTCGTGCTATAATGCCCTCCAAAGGTTGAACAAAATTCTCATAGTTTGAAAAAACGCGATATTTCGAAACTTTGAAGGTCTACAGTTCAGCTTGCACTCGATAAATTTGAGCTTATAGCCACTCAAATTGTTCGTTTAATCACGAACTTTAAGCCTATAATGATCTATGATTATGGAATGATTTCATTACCTTTCAGTAGTCGAAAGCAACACTATGGCCGCGAAATCAGTGCTCCTTTCGACTACTGAAAGGTAATGAAATCATTCTTAATACCATCATAGATCATTATAGACTTAAAGTTCGTGATTAAACAAACAATTTGAGTGGCTATAAGCTTAAATTTATCGAGTGCAAGCTGAACTATAGACCTTCAAAGTATCGAAAAATCGCGTTTTTTCAAACTTTGAGAATTTTTTTTGACCTTTGGAGTGCATTATAGCATAAAACTTGTAAGAGAGTTTCTTCTTTAAAATAACTCAAAGAATACGATAGTCTTTTTTCTACCGAAAAAGGCATTATTGTTTAAAAAAATTGCTAATAACAATTAAAGGCGCCAATTTCAGACTTTCTAGACAAGAAATTCGGATTCAGCAGGTCAAAATACATAAGAAAAACTTGGTTAGACGCGAAGATCTAAATCGGCCACCCACCTCAGGTTGGGCCGCTGGACTATTATAACTAATAAGAAACAATCATAACAAATAATAACTTTTATACATAGTCCGAAATCTAGACTTTATTTTTTTTTATCAAAAGTTATTATTTATTATTACTTTTTTATTTTTTCAGTTATCGCCATAAAGAAAATATATTGATCTTAAGAAAGAAAAAGAATAAAAAGTAATTTTTATTACACAAGTAACTAAACAAACATACTACAAAAGTATTTTTTATTACTTGTTTTTCATTCTTTTCCTTATAATAACTATTACTAACACCTATCTATCCGAAATGGTTTCATGAATGAAAAAAATAATAAAAAACAATAACTAATACAAATAATTGAAAGCAGTAAATAAATAAATATAAAAATTTATGACAGTCCTAAATCTGGACATTTGTAACTGTTATTATATTTTATTATTTTTTTCTAGGAGTGATAGTTTTTTATGAATAGCTAATAACTATTATCTGCAGACAAAATTTTCACTTGGGTATGAATTTTTTTAAAGAGTTTTGATTAAATTTTCACTAGGGTAATTATTATTTAAATTATAGGTACTTTGTGGAAATTTTTTTTTATTTTACAGATATAGACGCAGGCAGATATTTTAATTTTATAACACTAGCAAAATCACACGCGCTTCGCGCCTTTTTTTTTATTTGCTACATAATTCTAATTTTAGATTTGCTAAATGATAAGTTTTAACTTCCCATATTTTAATTAATATTTATATTAATTCTAATGTTTGAATTACGTGACTTTTCCAATTACTTACTTCTATAATTTCAATATGCACATTTTTAGGTTAGAAATTTTATCATAGGTACGTTTTTTAAGACGTATAACATAAACTCATCGCTGGCATTCGAGAATATAAGAATAAGTCAATTACAAACTTTTTATTTCCGTTTCAATTTTTCTATATCATTTTTTAAAAAGAGGATAAAACTCTAAATATGAAACACAGATCATTTCATATATAGGTTAGTTTCTCAACCAATCAAATGACACCTTAAGTAAAAAGTTTACGTCTACTACGACCAATCAAAGACTTCTTTTAAACGGACTTAACCAACAGCGAAGGTTTTACTTTGGGTTCACTTTCCGGCCATCATTTTTTTAAGAGAGGAGAACAATAAACCCAAGCCCAAATTAAATTAAACCACAATAACTATATACTACAGAAGTATTTGAAAAAGCTCATTAAAAATAATATTAAATACAATAAGACTATGCCATTTATACTGATATTGAATCATGGAAATAGAAATAGTGAATTATTGAAATAAGAATAGTAAGATACAAGGTCAGAAGTGTATAATGCAATGTCTTCTTTGTCTTAATAACATTTCTTCATGAAATAATAAAAATGCAGCTGTCAAAGTGAAATAAGAGGACAGATATATTACAGTTATTTTAAAAGCTTATGTGTTGTATTTTGAGATACCTACTACAGGATAATGTGAAGTACAGTAATTCTTCGCAAATATTATTACTGAAGCACAGAAATAGTGATTATTTTGGAAAAAGAATAGTGAGATAATGCATAATTTATCTTATGATGATTCATTATTTTGAGAAAACAATGTGTAAACATATTAGCAAACTGTTTTGACTGTATATTAATTTCATAGATAAATAACTTATTTTGATTAAAAATGAGATTGTTATGATAAAAGTTCAACATATTTAATGAACAATGAAAATTAGAATATAGAAACAAACATCAGGCATTTGTGAAATAATTTGGATTTGTATCATAAAAACATGATGCTCTCCAGTGAAGTACAACTGTGGGCTTTTCTATCAGAAAAATATACATCACTTTATCTTTTTGTTAAAAGTCTTGTTTCATACAGAGCCTGAATAATTAAAACAAACTGAGTTGTATAATAAGAGATTAATTAGGTAAAGATGGATCAAGAATTAAAATGAAAAGAATCCCTGCAACAAGTTTATAATGTGTGTGAGTGAAAATGAAACATTGCGTAATCATGAAATAACTTAGTTTTATAAGATACATCTATGATTCTGCCCAGTGAAATAAATCTGTGGGCTTTTACGTCAGTGAAATACACGTCATTTTGAGAATTTTGATAAAAGTGTAGTAAAGCAAAAAGCATAAATGATTAAAATCTAGAGTAAATGATAAGGTGGCGCTCGCTACTTGCAACAGTTCTTTTTCAAGTCTGCTAATATTTGGTGTTAAGTGGCTAATGAGACCCGTTGCTCTCCGCCCATTTAGTTGATATATAAATTGTTATATTTGTCGGAAGTCTAATGCTGGAATCTTGACTCCATGTGTATAAGGGGCAAGCTAACCTGAATATGTCTGGCGTAAAGTGCTTCAGCTGCCCTACAAAGGGATCTATTAAAATTTCGGAAGCTGTCCACTGCGCCAAATGCAAGGCTTACTTCCACAGCTCGTGATCAATGAGGGCACAGCCGCAGCCCGACGGCTCTTTCAAGAAATGCTGCCAGGAAGGGTCTAATAACTCCTCGTCTTCCTCGGTCACAAATCTCCAGACATCGCCGCCTAGACAGACATGCAGAGGCCTTCTCACGAATGAAGAACTGTGGCAGTTGATCAACAAACGCCTCGATGCTATCGACGATAATTTAAGCGTGATTCCGGAGCTGAGTGCTAAGATTGCTGCAGTCGAGGACCGTCTCTAGGCGGTCGAGAAAGCCTAAGCAAAGAGGATGGTTGACGTGGACGCAGTATCGAGGGAGGTGCTGGACTGACAGGAACGTGCCCGTAACGTCATCATTCATTCGCTGGACAAGTCATCTGAAGGAGATGCCCTATGTGATCGGGTGAAGGTTACGGAAATCGTCGGTGCTGTTCAGAGCTTAGACACGGATAACCTCTTAATTAAGAGACTAGCCTTCACAAGCTGATCATCGCCCGCTCTTGGTGACAGTCGAGTCGAGTGGGACGTCATAAAGATTCTTCGCGAAGACACTGGACCTGTCACATCCAAAGACAATAAAATTCGTAGATGGCTCGCCCACTATTGTTGATCTTCAAAACCAGGGTTTCTCAAAAAACTAAGTGCCCGACCCAGTTCCAAGTTAGTGTTATATTACCAAAATGTAAGATCAATAAACAACAAAATTAGCCAATTAAGGTGGAATATTTTGCAGCTTTCAATTCACCCTGACATTGTTGTATTAACCGAAACTTGGCTAAAACCTCATACACTATCCTCGGAACTGGGTCTTAGAGGCTACTCTAAGACGGCTATATACCGTCAGCACAGGTGTACCCTTGTGAGTGATACCACACGCGCAGGCGGAGTACTGGTCGCTGTATGTAGCTGCCATCAGTCATCTCTAATAGAACTTGACACGGATTCTGAGTCTGCATTCGTCTCAGTAAAGTCTTCTAACACAAACTTTTTAATTGCAGCGGCCTATATCAATTCAGGCTCAGATGTCCAGTCGTTCAACAGCTTCTTCACTAAGCTCTAAAGATGCTCCTTCCTTCGCACGAGACAGTTATATGCGGAGACTTTAATCTGAAGAATATTTGTTGGTCTAAATCTCCACTATCATTCAACTCAATGGACTATGTGACCCCGGCTGAAATTCAATGCGCAAAAACCACACGCTTCAGACCTCGAGCTACCTGGGTACAGCCCAATTCATACCACCACATCCATCCAAAACTTATACGTTAGACCTGTTGTTTATCTCGCATCCACAGGCTCAAATAGAAGACTGCCAGGAATCCATTCTGTCGTGCGATTCACATGACGTTCCTGCTTGGATCGCATTCAGTGCACATAATTGTGCTAGTTCAAGCGATGTAGTTAGGCGTAGCTTTAATTTTAACGTATTATGCAATTATGGTGTATTGGCCAGGTTGTTAGCGGAGGTGGACTGGGATTCGAGTGCTAGCTACCGAGGAAATCAACACATGTGTTAATAATTTTATAAGGTTGTTGGTAGTATTATCCAAAATAATGTTCCGCTATCTGGCACTGGGCCCAGTCGACATCCGCCGTGGCACAGTATAGATATTAGATCGCTAATCTATGAAAAGAAGGCAGCGCATGTAAATTGGAAGCGTTCCAATACCATTATTGACGGTTATATTAAATTTAAAGAAATTAGGGCTAGATGTATAAGAGCATCCAGAAGCACGTATAAATGATATGTTGCCCGCACAGAAGATAACATCAGACTTAAAATCTTTTTGGTCGTATGTTAAGAAGCTAAAAGCTGACAACACATATGTCAAATGTTCTCCGACTATTTTGGCTCTGTATATAGCACGCGCTCTCTGAATGATATAGGCATCATAGATTCTGATATTAAGCTAGAGTCGTTATCTTTAACATAGGAAGAGATGTATAAAATTGTGTGTGACCTTGACAATAACAGTAATCCAGGACCAGATGGCATCCCTGCGATCTTCATCAAGAAATGCTGGGCATCTCTCAAGACCCCAATTCTTTCCATTTTTAGGAAATCACTGGCACGAAGCTGCTTTCCTAGTCTGGAAAAATGCCTACATTCTGCCTATCTTCAAAGCGGGGGGTAGGCACTGCATTTCGAACTACAGGCCCATCTCCATTCTTTCCACGCTATCTAAAATTCTGGACTGTGCGGTTGCTCGGAGGACCTCCTATCTTGTGGAATCCAAAATAGTGGAACAGCAACATGGTTTTATGAAAGGTAAATCCACCGTCACCAACCTCCAAATCTTTAACAGTGAAGTCAATGCGGCCTTTGAGAGGAGTGCACAAGTCGATACTATTTACATCGACTTTTCGAAAGCATTCGACTCAGTAAATCATGCGGTAGACTGCTCCAGAAGCTATGGAACAATAGGACAAGAGGTGCTCTCCATGGATGGATTGGTTCTTATCTGCATAATCATACCCAATCGGTACGGGTACTCAATCAGATCTCGGATGGCACCACCATCTCATCGGGCGTCCCGCAGGGCTCGCACGTTGGACCGCTACTGTTCGTCATTTTTATCAATGACATTGGTATGTTGTTGAAGTTTTCATCGTTTCTAATGTATGCACCCTACTGCGAAAACTCACTTACGCAATTAATGAAAATGAAGACAAATTTTTAACCATTTTTTACGCTATGTTTAATTGCTTCTAATTTCCTAAAAAATTAATATATTTTAACGAATAAGGGCTTAAATTTTAGCTTTTCGTGTCTACTTTTATAATCTTCTTTGTTCGTTTTTGTATCTTGAATATTTGCCATGTGACAGTCAATAGAAGAGACATAATTTTTTAAGGAAATAAAGAATATTTGAGATCAGATTGCCCATATTTCAAGAAAAACGGCCCATTGGATGAAATTGTGAGCACAGGGCTTCACTTTGAGGTACTAGAAATCGGCTCTCAAATGCCGGCTAAAATCCGTTTCCCGCAGGTTATACACTCCCCTGTCAGTATAATATCACTAATGATCTTAAAGTGTCATTCCAATGTTACAGGTATTATGTATTTATTATTTAATTACAGTTATACTTACATCCTTAATTTATAATAATAATATATTTTTCTTAAATAATTGTTCAATATAGGGAAGTCTTAAACTTATTGTAATGAGTTATTTAGAATACTTAGTTCTTTTTCTGTAGTGCCGTAAAAACTTAGAACATTTTGGTCAGGTGAGATTTTGACGTGAGATCTCACGTGAGATTTCGCGTGAGTTCTCACGTGAGTTTTCGCAGTGGGGCAGATGATGTGAAGCTTTATCGTGTTATTCAGAATCCGCGAGATGCTACACTTCTTGAACGTGATATCGACATCCTTCACAACTGGTCCGAAGCAAATGGTCTGACTATGACCCTGGAGAAGTGTAAAACTCTCTCTTTTCATCGCTCTAGGACAAGTCTCGCGTTTGACTATATACTGGATAACACCCGGTCAAAAATATCCAGCTAGGAAACCCAGTTGGATCCATGTCACATGGGAAATACAGTTGGATCCGTGTGGACCTACATAGATTTCAGTAGATTTTTTAGCTAGATTCCTACTTCGATTCATGTTACATGGATTTCCCATGTGAGATGCATTGAAGTAGGAATCTAGCTAAAAAATCTACTGAAATCCATGTGAATCCACCCGGATCCATGTGAATCCACCTGGATTTTCTAGCTGAATATTTTTGACCGGGCACTAAGCTACCTAGAGTTGAGTCGAACTCTGACCTAAGTGTCCTTCATGTTCACTCACTTTTATATGATGAGCACATTCATAAGATCCCAGCTAAAGCCCTTAGACTGCTGGGATTCATTCGGTATCTCTGCTGCATCTGTACAAAACTTTAGTTTTACCTCACCTGACGTATCCGTCAGTTATCTGGTCTCTGTGTTTCCAGGATCACTTTAAGCCTCTAAAAAGCGTTCAACATAGGCTACTATGCATTATGGCCATTAAATCCAGCCGACCAATGCATCAATTTGATCACGATTACTCTTCATTAATGTCATTGTATAACCTAAGTTCCATCCAATCTCTTCATTCTTACTATGACCACATCTTTGTATATCAAAATTGGTAACAATTACTTCTCATCTCCAGAGATCAGCTCTGCCTTCATTTGCTGAGAACCACCATATGTTCTGTCCAGTTCCCAGGTTCTGAAGGATCTGAAACACGTTACTGAATAGAATACAAGTTCTGCCATCACTCAGTTTTATTTAAAAGCAGCATGAGAGTGCATCTCGCTCTATAGGTTTTGCCATCTCCCTTTTGTAATACCATGTAATACCTTGTTACTCCTTATCTAGTCATTGTAATACCCTGTTACTACTAGCTTACCTGCTATACAGTGCTGTTGACACTGAACTACAGTATATATAAAATGTTAAACCGTACAAATTGCGAACACCACCGGAATTTATAAATTATATACATTATGTATAAAACTTTCTGTAAAAAGACATGAATCCGTTTATATATATAAAAAAAAAAAAAAAAAAAAGGACTGAATAAATAACTGAATTTAAAAAATGCATTTAAAAATGTGTTTATTAAGGGATCTACAGATACAGGATCTATATTTAAGTAAACCTTGGAACACGAGTTTATTATATATGTGTGCGTTTAAAAAAAACTATTTAAAATAAATAATGGAAATTAGCACAGAGAAATAAATATCTAGCATTTGTGAAATAACTTGTTTTTATAATATAAAAATGTGATTCTTCCCAGTGAATTACATCTGTGTGTATTTGTTAGTGAAATATACATCATTTTGTGTATTTTAATGAAAGTGTTGTGATAGCAAAAAGCATAAATGATTAAAATAAAAGGAGTGAATAAATAAGTAAATTTAAAAAATGCTTTTAAAACTATGTTTATTGGGTGATCTATGGATCCAGGGTCTATATGTAATTGAACCCTGGAACCCAAGTTTATTATGCATGAGTTTTCTTATATATTAGTAAACTGTATTCCTTATAAATTTTTCTTGTTGTATGGTGTGAATAAATCATTATGCATTAATGCCTTCAAAAGATTATGATCAAGTCTGTCAAAGCATGCAACCTCCTGTAGTAGAGACAAAGATAAGTACTGCAGATTTTTCTCACAGAGCCTTGTTTTACTTGATGGGGTTGTAATTATCGATGCTTTATATACTGGCCCTATCATTTCTGGAGGTAATTCAACTATCAACTCTATACTAAAAGGAGTTGGTGCTGGACCTGTGACTTTAGTTATGAAGGAGGTTCTAACAATCTGTCTGATATAGAAGTACAAAAATCTTAATAAAAGTATTACAATGTAATACTAAGCCAGAACCTTGTTATAATTTATAAACATTGAATGTCAGTGTTAATATACCTGTGTACAATGAAGAAGAACGATGTAATAATAATTTGGCAAAAAACAAGAGCAAATGGATGCATAAGAATATTTTGTGAAAAAAATTAGTATATCAGGTGCTGTTACATAAGGGTAGTTGACATGAGAACTCAACTTCTTAGTTAACTTCCAGCTTCTACTTTTATGAAAGCAAGAGAATAAGGTGATCTAGTCTAATCTATTTATAAACATCAAAATATTTATGACCATATTGAGATAGTTACAAAGAAAAGATATATTATTGTTATTATTTCTCTTAACAACTTTAAATTCTCTGTTTAAAATATGTTAATTTTTTTCACTCGGATACTGAATGTCAAATCCAAAAAAGTTGTTAAATCAATTAACATGTAGTTTTATACTTAACAAACATTGTTTAATGTATTTTTTTTACTGTTAAAAAGTTGTGAAATCTTCCTGACAATTCTTTTTACACAAGTAAAAACTTAGGCAAGTATAAGTTTAGTTTAGTATTCCTTATATGTAATTCCTTACTAACAATCACCTTAACTTTTGCAAAGTCTATAAAAATATTTCCAAAAAATTTTAATGAAAACAAATGATTTTTTTAACAGACTTTATTTTGAAAGATGTACAGAATCATGTACATCTTTCAAATGTACAGAAAAATGTTTGTTTAAAAAAAAAAGCATCAACATTTTTTTCTCGAAAATATATTTGATTTATCATTTATCCAAAACTAATTTAAAGTAGAAATAAGAAAACTTTCTATGAATGTATATAAAATAAGGTAATTGCCTTATACTTAAGTATAAGTTTTTTCTGGAATCTAGAAAAATTAAAAGAATTATTTTCATGACTTCACAATTCATAGTATTGTTAATTTCACATAATGTAATTATTACCCTCCCAGATCCCGTTCTCTCTCGCTCTCTCTCCCTCTCTCTCTCTCTCTCTCTCTCTCTCTCTCTCATATATCGCTCATAACAAAGTAAGTTGAATAGAAAAATGATTTTTAATACAACCCATATTGGATTGTACAGTACTGTAAACACATTGTTTTCATGTTTTAATGGGGGACGTACTTATTTTTCATGAAATTATGTTATTTAAATTAAAAATAAATTATTTCATATTAAAAATGTATAATTTCAATATTTCAAAAAGATGTACCGATTGACATAGAAGTAATAAAATGCTTATACATTGTCAGTACTTAAAGTGTTACATACTTAAACAGTAACATCTTTATATCAATTTAACTTTGACAGAGTCTGAGATAGAAGCATGGATTTTCGAATTTATTGTCTTTTACTCTTACAACTGAGTCAATGGTGCTGTGGTTATTTATGTAATTTATGAAAAAGTAAAAATTAGTATTAGTTTAATTTAGAAAATGTTATTGTGACGATGAATTATGAAAAGTAATAGTATAAAAACTTTTTATCAAAAATAAATCCCAAGATAGCTCATGTGATTAATAATTTATCCTATAATTTTAATTGTCACAAAACAAAAACTTACAAAAATTTTCTTAATGATAAATTTAATAAAAAGTAACTAATAACTAGTGTATAAATATTTTGATATATTTATCAAATAATATGTGATTAAAGTAGTAAATTGATAATTTACTTAAAAAATAGTACACCCGAGGGAAGTTAATCTTTCCAAACGTGCCAGGTAAATTGGAAACCCTGCCATCCTATTGGATAATTCAGGTGTAAACACTAACCCTATATTGGAATCATCCAACGAGATCACAGCATTTTAAATTTACCTGGCAGGTTTGGGAAGAATCAACTTCAACAAGGGCAGATCTGTAATCAATCTAATTTATTTTAATTTGTTTATTAATTATTTCACTAATGTTTGGCATTTTCTTTTGTCCATTTCTAATGACAGAAACCTATTTTTTTTCGGCGAAAATTGATCGAATTTCTTTTGCTTTATGATCAAACGATTTTGAAATTTCAATTTTTCTTATTTGTACGACAGATTTGTTGCATGAATAACCTATAACCCACTTAGAAACACGTAAAAACCGC
The DNA here is from genome assembly GCA_030522985.1 of Torymus sinensis. Taxonomy (NCBI): domain Eukaryota; kingdom Metazoa; phylum Arthropoda; class Insecta; order Hymenoptera; family Torymidae; genus Torymus; species Torymus sinensis. The sequence goes on from JAPYZP010004261.1 coordinate 11,568, forward strand.
TGTTTTGAGTCTGATATAATTATTTCTTTAGTGAAACGTCAACCCTACTTAGCCTATTTTATTCTTTACTCAAACGTCAATTCTTCGACTAAAGAAAATTGAAGGTTAGATTTTACCTATATATAGGTATATATCGTGGTACAAATCTGTCATGCAAATAGTAAGAGCCTTATTTCTCATTTTTTTGGTACAATTGAGGTAAATATAATGGGATTATCCATTTATTAGTTATGTCACTTATATTTTTGCAGACCGGCATTAATATTTTACTTTTAATTTAAATTTATTATTAAATTTTGTCTAATATCTCGTTATTTTTTGTTTTTACTATCCACGAAATAAACCTATTTATGGATGAATTTAACAAACTTTCATTTATTGATTTGGTTATTGCCAATTGACTTACGATATCTTAAAATTTTAATTTATACGAAAGCTAAGATTACTTACGACAATATATTTAGAACTTTCGGTAAAAGAGCAATCATGATCCCTGTACTAAGTAGAGATTGCTTCTTTTCGATTAATTACAAAATTTCAAGGTAGCAATTGAAATTTAAATCATAAATAAATTTGGGATACGTTATTAAGGGTTTGATTTATTAATTAATTTTAATTATTATTAAACAACGAAATTTTTTGGTGCTTTTATCAGATTTGAGATTTTTCTTCTTAGACCCGTTACACGTAAAAAGAACAGTTACAGTTACAGGAACAGTGATAAAACTAAAATTGGGTAATATATCTATATATATGAGGAACAGGGACATTTAGAGGAACAATATAAGGTGTTCCTTTTAGCTGTTTCTATTCCTCATATATATATATAGATATATTATCGAATGTTATTTTGTCACTGTTCCTGTAACTGTAACTGTTTCTTGTTGCGTGTAATAGGCCTTATTCTTCTTTTTTCACCTAGAGTTATCTGCCATAGGCTATGTACTCATTATACGAAAAAATAAGGAATAAGAGGGAATAAGGTGATTTATGGGAATAATGACATTTATGACGGCGTCCATCATATTTCAAAGACCCGGCGCACGCGGAGCATTTTTTGATTGTAAAATAAGTGACACATATATTTCGATAGATTTTTTCCTGCTCTTTCCAATGGTCCAATTAGTTTTTTTATGTAAATTTGTTTTTCACGGAGAAATCGAGTTTAAATTTAAGTGTTGTTTTTCTCGAAGAATACCCATTTTATTTCAAAATACATTTTATCTGTCAAAAGTACAACTTTTTGACTACAACCGTGTAAAATTTCAAGTTGGGCCACGTAAAAGTTTAAAAAATATGAAAAATTAACAATGAAGCGCGCGGCCACCCATGCCAATACCGCCCGGCCGGACGCTCCGCCGTGCCCGTTGAATACATGTGTGAGGAAGATTGCCTTACAAGCTCGGGTCAGAGGGCAGCAGTGCCACCCAGTCCTGTCATGGCTGCCGCACTAGCCTAACCTACCCATAAGTATACTTGTATGCTTAGCCTGCACCACTGTCGGCTGTACTTGTGACCTGTGATAATTAGTAGCGGAACATTCAAAATGGAAAAGGAGAATTTTATGGCCGTATAAACATACGTGTAATGTAACCGGAAGAAAGGCAGAACTTGTCGATAGGTCAGTAAAGATTACGGTTATGATATATAGTATTAACATTCTCGAAAAATACTTATTTATCAGTACTGAAAGAGGATCTACGAGCACAGCGAAGAAGCGAGGGCCTCCACAGACGTACGGGCGGAGACACTGACGGCCTGGCAAACCCGCTGGACGAACGGTGACAAAGGCAAGTGTACGAGACGACTGATAACCGATGTAATTTCTACCTTACCCAGTTTTCTCCGGACACGGATACTCCGACACTACATGCACCTGATGGGAAAGGTAACGATCCCAACCTGCATATACTGTGAACATGACAGCGACGACCCGGAACACACATTTTTTGTGTATCCCCTCTGGACACACGAGAGACGCAGACTACAGACAAAGACAGGTGACATTACACCGGACAACGTCGTGACATTGATGCTATCAAGCAAACAAAGCTGGGGCGACATAGCACGATACGTGTCTCACGTACTACAAGGAAACATGACTGACGGGTGCCTTGAAATTTGACATAGAAGACGAAGAATAGACAGACCAGACAAGACATTGACTCATACAATTGAATGTGAAAAAATATTATACTTATAATGATATACCATGTGCGAAATGTTCTCTAATTTGCAGCAGCAATGCCGAAAAGAGACGATTGTTCTCATAAGGGCATCAGTTCACACCAAAACAAAGGACAACTCTTTTGTATACATTTAGGAATGCAGTAGTATTGCCAATGACAACCGTGCTCCTAAAGTTCTCTCGGTGAAGATGCAGTGAGACATAGATGCAAACAATAACATGGGTTACAATATCTGTAGATATTAATTACCGCACGATAGCTCGTTAAAAGGACTATATTCATTTTGTGTTCATAACTACTCATGTCTTTATTATTTACTATACTTTATTATTACAACCTGATATGATCGAGTATAATCATGGCAACATTGCCTCCATAACATCACTTTATTAGTAACATATAATATGTACATGCATAAAATAGTAATTAAAAAACTTTTAAACTTATTAAATAACCGAAAATCAAGAAAATGACAAATAATACGCACTTTTATACAAAATGTGGGGTGTTTTCGTTCGGTTCTGACTGATTTCGTACTCAAAAATACATCAGCCGTATTGGAATGTATTAAATATTTACGAAGTATGTCCAAAAGTAATATATCTGTTTATTTAAGAGTTAGTAAAAGCCTTACCAATTATTTAAAGCCCATAAAAAGCAAAAAAATAAACGAAAATGGAGTTTTTCGCATTTTTGAATATGGCCCACAATTCCAAAAAATCTGAAAAAATCTAGTACAAAGAAAACATTAAAATATACAATTTTCCAGTGTAGTTAGTCCCGTAGATATAAAATAAATTAATAAACATTAAATTTTAATTCTTTTTTATTTTTTTAGGTTAGGTATTGAATGCGTCTAAAGCTAAAAAAAAGAATGAAAAATAATGTTCATAAGCTATACTCTCATATTTTTTTCAGAATTTATGACATCAAGAAACCGGAGAAAAAAAATAAAGTCCGAAAAATGCGGTTTTTCCACCATACTGGTATAAGGAGGTGGTGATAGGTCTCACTGTGATTTTTCACTTTCATTGACATTGGCATTTTGCCTATCTTAACGTGAGGTACCCTTTATAGGTTGTCTAGCTAATACGGTGAAGAATGTATGTACAAAATTTCATAAAGAATTATGTATTATATATAAATTTTTGAAGAAAATAAAATACTTTTTTGATATCGCACGGTAACAGGAGTATAAATCAATAAATCTTCATGAAATTTCGCACAGGGTTAGCTCTTTTTTAGGGAGCCGAAGGCGGGCTACCTTAATCAATAACAAAATAATAGCATCAATTCGAATACAACTACTGTACCGGCATTACATTCAAACATGACATTTTCGTACCGCCTAGCAACCCTACTGCGAAAACTCACGTGAGAACTCACGTGAGAACTCACGTGAGAACTCACGCGGGGAGGCAACGTCTTGTCGATGTGTTGCTCTCGCGACACAAGAGTGTGACCCTTTTAACCGACGGACGAGGGGCGTACTGGCGCGTGCGGCTGTTCTCGTCTGTGAATGCACGGCACGTGACTGCCGCGCGCGGGAACAGTATCATGGCTGCTACATCTGTGAGGACAGGTACGCGCCAGTACACGGAAACAAATTTTCGGGAGTAGTTCCCTTTTTCGACGTTACGCGCGCGAAACTGGTTCCTCCATGCCATTTGGTACTCAGTCCCGAACGAATAGAACTCAGTGCCGTAAAAATGAGGAATAGATGCCGCGCGCGTAGGGAACGCTATCACCCGGAATAGATCGACAACCGTTGCCTCGCGCAACAAGCAATGATCCAAGTATTCAACCGTCAATGTTTCAAATGATTATTAATAAATTGCGTGAAAGTGGAAAAATAGAATTTTTCTGTATACTCAGACCCCTCTCAGCGCCCGGTCTGCGAGATATTATTTTCAAGGAGAAAAGTTGTGTTGTGAATTTTCGATTTCTCGAATTTTAACTATATAGTATTAAAATTTAATAGTTAAAAGAGGTGTCTGCAAAATTTTAACTCTCTAGATGTCAAAAATTCTGAGTAACAACAATTTTTATAACTTCTAACAGTTGGGCCGCTCGTGCTGTCTAATAACGCTTTGTTGGCCGTCAGACGCATGGTCCATTTGTTTACAATTTTTCATAATCCTCGGAACTTAGAGAGCTCAACTTGTGTGAAATATAGCGCTGGCAGCCAAATATTTTTTTCCGTGTACGCCACCCGCCCGGCGGTAAAAAGGGTCACTCTCTTGCGTCGTGAGCGCAACACTGTTTAGTTTTACAAGCGTGCTCCGTTTTCTCTATGTGAGTTCTCTCAACGGGGAACATCATCGACAAGACGTTGCCTCCTCGCACTGCAGCCATCTTCATTCGAACTGTCCTTCGCTGATATCGAGTACACGTGGGCGCGCTCGACACCGGCCTCGTGTGATTTTGCTATCGCGGGTCGGTGTCGAGTAGCGCGAGCACGAAACTCGTTCACCATCGTTTCTCCTTTCATCACATTAAGTATAATATCAGTAATGATCTTAAAATATCATTCCAATGTTACAGGTATTATGTATTTATTATTTAATTACAGTTATACTAACATCCTTAATTTATAATAATAATATATTTTTATTAAATAATTGTT
>JAPYZP010004262.1:0-17749 GCA_030522985.1 Torymus sinensis
TATATATATATATATATATATATATATATATATATATATGTGTGTGTGTGTGTGTGTGTGTGTGTGTGTGTGTGTGTGTGTGTGTGTGTGTAGGTGGGTAGCTGGATGCGAGTGGGAAGAGGAGTGGTGTGCTGGGACTGGGATCCTGGACGTATTCGGGAGGCTCTTAAATGTCAGATTGGATCATTCGCGGTCTCGTTGGCTTGGCTTTAGTTAAAGTGAACTCGATATGATCGTTGAGATCGGTGTTACGGTTAAATTGTTTTCTTTTTGTAGCTATGCGGTAATGATAAGTAACTATGATAGTAACTATGATTTTGAAAATTTTAAAGTAGCATAACGGTATCCAAATAATTATAGTGATACAAATCGATTTAGAATGCGATCTTTATTTTTATTCTTCCAATTTTCCAATAATAACTTCAATTTATTTCAAAATCAGAATTGAACAAATCCATAGTCTAAAATAAAAATAACTTTCCATTGATTATTGCAGATTTCGCAAAATCAAGGAGCGCGGTAGCGCCCCGAAGGCAAGTATAGCAGAAGCCTGAGGGCCGACCGTGCTTCATATATATTGAAATGGGTGTGCGAGAATTTTTAATAAAATACTATGTATTGGCCTTATATTTGAATTTGTCAAACTCCCAATAAACCCAAGATATTTATAAATGACTATTGTTAAAGTTTTCATATCAATTTAACGTAAGATCTCATAAAAGTAAATATGCTACGAAATCTAGTGATTTTAGAGTTTGCTTGTCCATGGTTATGCAATAGATTAAAGTTTAGACAGATAATAATTCAATTGTAACTCTTCAACTAATCTATTTAGGTTAGTAAGCTATACAAAATATTCTATTTTCATTGGGTTTAATTGAATTAGATGTTCGAAATTCATCCTTTTCAGGATAATTCATTATTTTGTCAGCAAACTCATCGAATCTTCATATTTCAATCAAAATATTCGGGGAGAAGAATTTAAAAATATGCTGACCGCAAATATTGGTCCGCGTTCTATTCCTGGAATCGAAAATTCCGTTTCTATTTTTGTTTTATAATAATAGAAACGTACGACTACGTTATTCAAAGGAAAATATTTAGCAAAACTATTATATATTTTATTACAATATGATAAACCGAAAGTTTGACTACAACATAAATATAAAAACAAACTTTAAAAATCCAAAACCGCGTGCTCGTCTCCAGTTTTTTTGACACTTCAAAACCACTTAGAAATCGTTAGCTACATTGGCCCGCCACATCAACGAACCGCACAACAGACCTACATAAATCCAGAAAAAAAACGGGGAATCATTCTTTCGCGGCACACATTTACGGAGCTTATATTACGCGCTCGCTAAAAGAGAGAATAACTGAATGTCGACGGCGATAGGCGAATCTATAATCACGATGCGACTACGCGACGTGACGGCGGTCCGGATTATATTACATACGCTATTTTTCACCCGCTCGCTAGACGGGTATTTTCGGCAAGCGGGAGCGCGCGCACAGGATCGATCATCACTTTATAAATATTACAGTGAGAGAGAGAGAGAGAAAGAGAGGGAGGGGGAGAGAGCAACACAGACGGGCGACTCAATGAAAGTAAATTAAATTATGTGTCCAATATGTATATACACAATCTTTCTCCCTCTCGTCGTGTGCCATTTTTCTCGGTCCGGGTCAGACAGCGCTTGCATCCGCACGCTTTGATATAAGTAGGTTATATATACCCTGTTTGTTAGCGCTTTCTAAAGCTGGCGCAAGAGCCTTATTTGATTGTAAAGGTTAACCATTTCATCGGCACCGATCTCCCAAGATGTCATAATCATAGTCACACCGACCGAAACAATTTGTAGAGCACTTTATATAAAAGTATAAAATTAAACGTAATGAGCCAACGGCGAACAAAGCCAGCCGCCGCGCTTTTCTCCTCGTCCGAGCCTTTTTTCGTCAACCAAAGCTTGAGGAGGCGGCGTTCGGCTGGGGCAAAGAAAAATAGACCGACTCAAAGTGCCTGTAATTCAAGCGGGCCGATAGCTCGCCTCGTTACCGATTGAAGTGAGCGGAATAATTTTCGGCCCACCCCGGCAAGAGAGAGAGAGAGAGAGAGAGAGAGAGAGGGAAAGTCGCTCGCATGAATATGCAATAGCCGCCTCCCGGCTGGCCGAGCTTTCAATTGCGGAGAGCTCAATCGCGTCCGGCCGAGAAGTCGCGAGGTTGACACAACGACGTAAGTACTCGAAGAAGAGAATGGAAGCTATAATTTCGAACCTTATACTCTCCAAATATAAATTAGTGAAAAGACGCCCACTAGTGAAAATAAGTAAAAAAAAAATTACTAATACTTCAGTGAAGATATTCAATTACTGAAACAGCGGAATAAAACTTTGACTGCTATAGTAATAAGTGAATATTCACTAAAAAAATTAGTCGAGTTTTTCACTTATATGTGCACCAGTGAGCGACTTTTCCCTTATTTATTTTTAGAGAGTAATTCTGCGTATTTTTGGCAATTAGAGTCGACCCGCGAGCAGCTAATTAACTTTTTACCGCGCACTTCATTATCCCACGTATATTATTTCCACGCATATATAATACAGGTATATATATATATATATATATATATATATATATATATGTGTGTATTCGCGCGAAATTGGAGCTCGGCCATCGAATGTCTAAATCCATGCCCCGCACTAGCATATCAACCGCGTTCCCGCGCGCACTCGGACACACTTTTATTTCAAGGTACACTCCATTGATCGTGTTGCGGCGAAAAGGAAACAAGTCGCGATGAGATGCAATCCGTGCTCGACGATAAAAAAGATTCGCTTTCGTCGTCAATCGCGTTGCGACAGCTCGTGTCCCAAATCGTATAGCGCTCGGTGTATAATTATATACACATAATCCGTCATTTCGATGATGGTCGACTCGATTAGTGCGGCACTTTTCGCGTGAGAGAGAGAAGGAGCAAAGTCAATGTTTCAAATGTCAGCGACAGGCCGCAACAATGTCATTCTTGATCATTGACAGTCGGATATATATCAGTTCGGTCCTCGGATTACTCTAATTATAAATTTGGATTGTCGTGTTGCCGAACCGTCAGAGAAGAAAAAAAAACATTTGCATTACAACATCAGATTATTATAGATTCACAAAGACAATGCTCGATATATAACCAACAATAATAATACACTAGCGACTATTTAACTTAAACAAAGACAGCATCAAAATTCGAACCGCAGCTTCCGCGTCAATACAGCAGCGAGAGAGGCAGAGAGAGAGAGAGAGAGAGAGAGAGAGAAACACACATACACACAGGTGCTGCGCGTGCAGTATCGATTATCTAATCCGGTGACACATAGGTCCTCCAATCCACACACTCACTCTCACACACAGACGCATACATACGTACACACATATACTGCATTGTACCCCTTTTCCTTCGGCAAACAGGCCCGACGTTAATTACACACGGACGGACGGGCGGACGGATGGTCGAACGGACGGACGAATGTCGCGCGCACGTGCGTGCGGACGTAGTGTATACACACACACATAGACGCACAGGCACACATAGAGTCGGTGACGCGGCGTCTTTCGCCCCCGGGATTTTACCCGCCCGCGTAAACAGGTGAATATACGTATATACACGCCGTCGTCGTTTGACGAGCAGTGTGTCGCACTATTTCCGGTCCGCCGATATATTGGTTCGTCGCGGGTGAGGGGAAAGGGGGGGGGGATATGACAGTTATAACGGACAGCACAACTATCCGAAACAGAAGCGGATCTAGCCGCGCGTAGCTAGCGCGTGGGCTTTAATCCGCGCGCAGCGGTCCTTCAATTCTCTCTGCGGCCATGATAATTGGAAAAAAAAGATATATGAGCGCGAGCGTTCTTGGTCCGCAAATTTCGTTGATTGAATAAAAGTGCGGGCGCGCGGTGCTTCCCAGTTGATGAAAAAAAGAAAAAAAAAGAAAAAAAAAGAAAAAAAAAAGAAAAAAAATGCGCGACCGCGGAAATTGGACGCCGTGTGACGCTCGATTTTGCGCGAAAAACGAACGAAAAGCGCGCACATGCGGATATATGCATTTTGTATATACAGCCGCGCTCGATTCGCGAAAAGCGTTTTCATTCGGCGAATGGAAAAATGTAAAAAAAAAAGTTGCGCGATTCTCCCGATCGCGAGTCATTGAAATATTTGATGAATTCTCGTCGCCATCATATATGAAAGAATGAGGGACGCGTGCGTGATTGTATATATACATATGCTTTTGAAAAGTGCATGTTTTTGTATAACGTAGCTTTTACAGGACTGAGAGCGAGGGAGAGAGAGAGAGAGAGAGAGAGAGAGAGAGAGAGTTATTGAGGAAATTTAAAAGCGCGGAATAATGCATGCGATTTTATTGGTTTGCGCGGCCGCGACGCACAGCCGTCGACGTACGCCTGAATATTTCAGCCGAACTGATTGTACGAGAAATTAAAATTTATTTATCGGCCGTGTATGCGCGTATGACTGTAACATAACGTGCCGTTTTTAAAATATACGCCGGCTATGTTGTCGCAAACTTCTTTGATATCGTTCGCGAGCCTGCGCGCGTGAATAAGTGAGCGAAGTCTTTTTTATTTTACATTTTTACGCGCGATAAAACGAAACGCGGCGCTCGCGGTCGCATTGTATTTTTGCCGCATTGGCATTCCATCGATTTTTAATTTAAATCCATTTGGAAATAATTGCCTCGAAGCGTAGCCTGAATTTAAGTACAAGCACTGAACTACTTCTATACTCTATACATCTCTAACGCTCGTTTACAGTTAAAAATAAGTTAAAGTTTTTATTAGTATATCCTTTATAACCAATGGCTAATCATTGCAGTTTATAGTATTGATAATTCACGAGATTCGAAAGGTCACTAATATACATCGAGACAACCCTATTATATAAAAAAAAACAGAAGCGAATCTTTTTCTTTATACCCCCAGAAACAACAGCACACTGTACTCGCACAAAGCACATTACCCATGATCGACTCGAGTTCAATCGCACTCCCGGTCGGGCGAAATCAAATTTTTCTCTTTCAGCCTCGACCTTTTACTCTCTTCCTCTGCTTTCTCCCCGCTACATGTACACTCTGGCCCATCGACATTCGGCAATCCCCAGCGGATCCACCCACCCATACACACACATGCACGCATATACACGGGACGCATAAACAAATAGATGAAATATCGTTCGGCGACGCGCGTTCGATATATCGCTGCCGGATTAGAAAATATTGGCCCGAGTGACAAATGACATAAAGAGAGAGGGCGCGGGATTCACGGGATAGTGGATACATACGCGCACGCGCTTTCACCCACCTCTATACGTCTTTCTTGCGAACTATCGTGAGCTCTCGTGGCGGCCCTAGGCAGCCACCTACTTGCCAGAGAGAGAGAGAGACGCAGGAGAGAGAGAGAGAGAGAGAGAGAGAGAGAGAGAGGAAGTTACCTCTCGCATCGATCAACTCGCGCGCGCCCGCGCAATGCCTCCGTTCTGCGAAACGGGGGATAGACAGAGCGAGAGGGAGGGAGGAGATGGGTAGACGCCGGCCTAGAAACGACGACGGTGTAGCGAGTGGAAATATATCTCGTATGCTTGCGAGAGGTACGTTCGCAGGATTGTTGAGAGCCGACGCTGAATGTTGTTATTTTGTGAAATGTAGGGGATGGAAATGGCTGTGTGGAAAAAGAGTGGAGTCGTTATTTGCAGAGTGCGTATAGAAAGTTGGCAATTTTAAGCTGATATCTAAGCATTTCTTGTTCTTGCAATCATCGTAAAAGTTGATATAAAAGCGGACAAAGTATAATTTTAACTGCTATCAAAGAATCGTGTACATTTGAGAAGAGTTTCTCCCACTTTCTTTCATGAAACGTTGAAAAATATATTTTTCCTTTCTTGAAATACGTTTGCTTTTTCGTAAAAAAGAAATATAAGTCTTTTCTCGTTTACATATTTTTATATATCCAATACTCTTTTTGAACAATAATTTATAATTCTTAAAATGTCGTTCTTCTATAATTACGAATTATATTTCTACCCATTCAGGCATTCAATAAAAATAAATATACTCCACAATTACATCAATCGAAACGTATGTCTTCGTTCGCACACGAAATATCAAAAAGCATTAACGAATGAATCTCAATCGACGTCTAATCAAATAAAAGCCATCAGCATTAACGCTCCACCTGCGATTTCAAGTAGCCTGCGCCTCCGCCTCAATGAATCACCAGCCTCTCCTACACGATCTCCTTTCGCCCGTACTATACACGCAATATTACTTACCCTCCATCATCTTCAATCCACTGACCCAATACCGTCATCCTCTATCTCTCTCCTTGCACACCGCACCCTTAATTTCGGCCGTGCGCGCCGCTCTTTAACCCGCAGCCGAAAAGCCACTCTTGGAAATTCCTCGGCGGGGAGCAAATTCCCGAGACGTGCGTACACACACACGAACAGGCAAAAATTGCCTCGAAGGAAAGAGAGAAAGTCCACCCGACGCACATACACACGGGGCAGCTGTACACGGGCTGCTCGCGCGTACACCGGGGACACATAACGCTCCCCGCTTACATCCAATCACTCCTGATTTATATTTACTACTGGCGGCCCCTTATTTATCGGAGAGCCGGCGAGCGAGAGACGCGCGGAATAGGACCGTTAATTCGCGGCAAATTGAAAATTATGGCGGCCGCGCGTGTATACAACGCCACGGCGAGGAAGCCTAAACGCCACCCATAGCGTCTTCGAGATTGCGACGGGCCGGGGGATCTTGCGCGCGTTGGGCCCTTAAGGTTTTTCAGCCGGCGCCGTTCGAATTGTCGAGTGTATAGTATCGCGGTCGGCTGAATTATAGAGGAGAGCAGTGCGTATATAGAGGAAAAATTTTCACGGTCGGAGAAGAGGCGGGCGTTGAATCGGAATTGCGGATTGACGGAAATTTGGCTGGTTTTTGATACTTTTTGCCCGAATTCTTGAATACGGGCGGGGAAAGACTATAGAGCTGAAAAACTTGCGCAATGAGGTTTAGAGTATATATATATATATATATACGTGGTGGTTCGTTTTCTTTTATTACTTTTTATTTGGTTAAGTTCTATATCGATCGATCGCTCCAAGTGAATGTAAGATAACTCGGGGTAATTCGGCCATTTTTCTAGTTCGCTATCTTCAAATGTCGCCAGTTTCCAAATATAAAAAATACACCTTATAAATCATTTTTAATTTTTAAAGAATGATCACTACATTTTTATATGTAAGTTTCTATTATCAAATTTCAGCGAGTCGAGCGTCTTAAAGTAAAAAAGCAAGTATTATAAAATAAAGTAAAAAAGCAAGTATTATAAAATAAAGTAAAAAAGCAAGTATTATAAAATAAAGTAAAAAAGCAAGTTGATACGGGCAGGAAGGTGAGGTTTTTTCTTTGAAATTAGTATGAAAGTAATATTAAAAATAATTTTTTTTTAATTTATAAAAGCAAACGACTTTCGGGTCTATAATTCACCTATAATTCGGCCATTCTGTAAAGAAGATGTGATCCAATAAATATGAGAAGGTGCGAAATTTGTATTACTTTCACCAAGTCATTAATGTGTCCCTTTTGTGAGAAAAAACTAAAAATATGATTAGCAATAATCAATTTCGTTGATCAAAATGAATTTTTTGTATAATTTAGGGCACTCGCATATAGAATTCCGAAATCATTTATAATGTAAAATAAATTTCTTTATTTCCTTTATACTTAGAACTATTTATAGAAGTTAATAATAAAAGTTAATAATAAAGTTTTTATATAGGTATATTTAAATACATACATTTTATCAATTTTTAGACTTACTGAGTTTTCGTGTACTATTTTTACCAGATTGACCGAATTAGGTAAGATGTCAGCTAATTTGGCCAAAACGCACGTTTTACGCTTTTGCACACACCAAAGCCAATATCACATTTGGGGCGTTTCTAATTTTTTTTCTCGGTAGTATATATAGTATACTTTCTCATCATTTGTACTCAAAGCATTTACAGAAGGAGGAAGAAAATATTCCGCCTAAGGTGGCCGAATTACCCCAAGTTACCTTGTATATATAACATGAATGAAGCAGAATTTTTTTTTCTTCGGTTATTTTCTTCAGAGTGGTACGAGAAGAAATTTCAGGTAAAGAGAAAAGCGAGACTATTTCGAAAAACTAGCGCTGAAAACGCGAGCTATACCGGGTGAGCATTAAAAAAGAAGTTTTTCGAAAAAGCTATCTGGAGCAGGCATTGAATGCCGTGTTATTCTGTAACAGCGTGTGGACTCGGTGCAGATATTTCCATCGGAAAATCTGACCGAGAAAGGTGCTATTTCGGAGATGGTATTTTTTTTCGGAAATTTCTATCGACCAATGCCGTATAGGTATATATTTCAGGTTCATTTTATCACGCTCTCTGCTCGAATAGATTCTTATCCAGCACTTTCCTAACGTTTTGTTTTCTGTTTCAACGAACAAGTATTTATAACTTATATAACGATGATGACAGTACCTTACTTTTTTATCCAGATCATAGAGTTTAACGTTTTATAAATATGTATAGAAGATACCACAGCTCACACATTCAACAACGATTCACACACGTACAGGCCTCTAAATTAGATCGGCGGAACTCTTTTTCAAATTTAACAAGAACAATCCCATCGAAGAGCCATATACAGCTCTTGCGTCATCGCACGCTCGCCTACTGCAAATGACAAGCACCTCGCAACACCGCGCGAATATACAGTCGTCAAACGCGGAAAAACTTTATTTCCGTACGTCGCTACTATTAACCCCTACTCCTTGCGGGGCTCGCGCGCACTATATACCTCGCATACACACACATATGTGTACACTCGAACACCGGGAACAGCGTTAATCGTAGCGGGAAAGGAAAAAGCGGAACGAAAAAAGAGAAAGAAAGAATCGAGCTTTACAACGTCCGCGGAAAGTGCATCAGCTCGTCGTCAGACTTGCGCACGTCCGCGCGCGAGGCGTACATATATATATAGGTACACACACACACATACATGCACCTATGTGTATGTGCGTTGAAAAGCTCAGAGAGAGAGAGCGAGAGAGAGAGAGAGAGGGCGGATGTATACCTGGCCGGGTGCTGGCTGCTTTGGACAGTGGTCGATCGATACGTACGTGCGCGCGAGCGAGCGAGCGTTGTATTGTCGGGCCGCGCGGCGCGGGGAAGATGAGCAGCGAGCGGAGAGCTGCACACATGCGTTGTCGGAACAATGAATATTTCTTCTCTTTTTTTTTTAAACTAGAAAAAAAAATATTTTTACCAGAGAAGGAATTTTCTGCTTTAGTAAATGTATAATGTTGTGGATGTTATATGCGGGAATCCTTTTCCAAATTATTTGTAGCATATATTCTATTATATGGTTGGTGAATAAATAGTCCTATTATATTTATACGCTAGATTAATTGATTTAATCGTATATCAGTAAGGCTAATATAAAACCATGCAGCAAAAATGTTTACCACTTTGTGAATTATCATTTTCAATTCTAGATTTGATTTGCAATTTGGTCTGATAGGTATATATATATATAGTTGAATTTCTACACTTTGCACATACGTTGCTGTATAAAATACACGTTGTTTCCGATTTAGTAGCAGAAGTTTTAACTTTGCAACGGCGAGCGTTTAAATTTTTATACGCTGGTTAATGAAAGTTGTAAGCTAATCCAATGCGGTTGACGTGGCTTAAACCTTTACCTTGTTCAACTTTTAAATTGGAAATTGCACTTATTTTCCTCTTCTTCAAAATAAATGCGATGTGGCGCAAGTTGCTACACTTTGAAATCAAACCGCGGTTAATTTCCAAACCGCCGGTACAAACTTCGTCAAATGCTCTTTACAATTGTTCGATGAAAATGCTCGTAACTTTGATCATTTGTTTTCCTCTTCAGAAACATAATCACCGCAACCGCCATATGGGAAAATTATAGGGCTCACGCACTAATATACGTGTAAATCGCAAGAAATACAATAATAAATACAGTAAAGAAAATGTATTTGAGGTATGATCAAATTGCACTCCACTTCCCCAAATCTCAAATTAATCCACCCGCCGACTTCGTCTAACAGTCCAATCAGGAAATTACCGCAAATTTACGACTCTCCGAGGTCTCTCGATCCACCCGAGACATCGCAATCCGCCCATGACCTGGGCGAAGTTAGTCCAAGCCCAAGCGATCGCCTCTCGTCATCGGGAAAAGCTATCATCTTGCGAGATCCCCATACGTACAGACACGCACGCACGCACTGCGTTATAGTATCAAGTCAATGTATGTAAAATAACCCGAGGAATACTTGATTAAAACGAAACGTTTCTTAATTAACGAGCGCTTTCGCGCGAGAATTGAGTGCGACGAGATTGCGATGATTATACCGGGAAAATCTAGCGGTTGCGCCCGCCGCCGCTTATTTCTCAGGGGTGGTTATAATACGTTGCAGAGAAGGAGTAATTGTCGGTTGTTCGTCTGCAATTAGATTGCAAGTAGTTGCGTAAATTGGTGCGTTTTACGGGGAAGATTGCGGGGGCCGCAGCTGGCGTCTTGAGAGAAAATTTTGTAAAAATCGGTTTTGCGATAATAGCTGTGATTGCTGTGGATGTAATGGACCTATAGTAGTGTACATTTTCGTAATTTCTGATAATTCCCGTAATATATTTTCATATAGTTGGTTCTGAACCAACTGGAAAGCGGCGTTACTTTCAATGAAAGATTGATCGCTAATTATTCATAATTATATATTCTTTGCAGATAATCGAGATCAGCAAATACTTTGTACTGGCTCATTCAAAGTGACTTTAAAATAATTATGTCCATCATAACAACAGCTGGCGCAAAATAATGTGAAGATAATTTAATGTTGAAATTATATTTTATTAATGCATTTTCCATCGTTCAAAACTATAACATACATTATTATGTAAAGATAAAGAGTACATATAGCGATTGTGATAAATTTTTAACTGAATGCAATTATAATTTACTAGCTTTCTTTTTTCTTCAATCTTTGATTCATGCGCTCAACTGTCAGATATATTAATAATAATAAAAAAAAGAAAAAATAGTGGACATATAGTCTTTCTGCATCTATACGAGATTAAAACGATGACATTGACAACAAGGTAGAGTGGAAAATAGAAATTAAATTTTCATAAAAAAAAGCTAACTGCCCGTAGGGGATGCGCGTTGCACTGCTCTTTTTCTCAAGCTGCTGTCCAGCAGTAATAATGTAATTATTACAATATGTCGATAAACAAAGATAGTTAAAATCAACCAAAGTACATTCAAGTTGTCGCCTTATCAATAATTCTAATACGTGAAAAATCATCAAATTCCATTACCCAGCCGAGGCCGTGAAACTAAACCCAAAACTTTCCAACGCTCCTCTCCTGAAAGAGACTAATCGCTTTGCCGCTGAACTACGAATCAGCCCCCACAGCTCCGCGAAAACAACTTTTCCTCTGTATATCCCACGTACACCTTCAGTTTCCCGCGAATCGAGCCGCGTGATTATTATAATTAGCTTTGACGGTACACATATATATAGTATATCTCCATAGCACGCGTGGAAAAAAGAGCGCACCGAAGGGAGTAGTATATAGTAGCGCGGTACTCTCCGGCCGGAAGTAAACATAAGTGTATAATTACAATAATACTTACGCTACACTCGCTATGCTGCGCCTCCCCCTGTGCGAGCGTTATAATACAGCAATATCGTGAGAGGGGGTCGCGCGCCGGCAAGAGTGAAACTTAATGAGTCCTAAATTCACCGGCACAAGCGGTATATATAAACGACGCTTCGTGATGTTCTCTCTCTCTCTCTCTCTCTCTCTCTCTACAATCCACCCACGCACGCACCTGTGCTGTGCGACACACACGCACACACTTGGGCGCGATTTCGATTTTTCGCCTCGTCATGTGTTTTCGTCCACGCTGCGCTCATATGTCCCCTTTATATACAAGTGCGCGCTCTCTATAGAGGGGAAGGGGCGGGGGTGGCGGCAATAGAGGAGACGAGTAATTGCGCGAGCACGAAATTGGAATCGTTATCAATTCTTTTTTCTCCTTCTCGTTATTGAGTGACGATGCGACTCGGTATAGTGCTTGTGAATCGAGTTCTCTCTCTCTCTCTCTCTTTCTGTGCGTGTGTGTATATCGATTAATCATTTGGTGACGGGAATGTATAGAGGAGGAAGTAATACCCTCGCGTCGATTAGCGTTAATAAGCGAGCGAACACGAGCCTCTCGTGTGTATACATGTGTGTGGCGTTTCGAATTGCGATGGGCTGCGCGACGAGGCGTTTTATTGCGGAGATGAAGAAACATGCGAGAGGGACAAGTGGAAGAGTTTGATGATGGTTATAAATAATTGAATAAATCGAAGATTCCGACCTCACTGTCGGCTCTCTTTCGATCGCTTTATGTAATCATTTTCTTGTATTTTATATAAAAAAAAACTTTTTCTTATAGAAGCGCATTATAGGCGCACGCACGCAGAACGAAAGACACTAAATATACGCGAAAGAAATTTTCCACTGCCGCGTCCTAAAGCGATCATTCAAACATCGAACGGGACATTGACGTATATATCACGCGTTATATTTAACGAAAGAAGCGAGCGATAGGCGGCGCATAAAAAATTTAAGCGCGCACCGAAACAGCGACGCAGGTGAAAATCTCGGGGCTATCGGCGACTTGTTGCCAGAGCCGTTGCACGCGCGAGCGTGCGCTTCCCGATATCCTCGTTAAGCCGTGCGCGTAAATATTCCGGTGTGTGACACCGCCGAGCCGCGTCTACCATAAAAAAAAGGGAAGCCAAGCCGCCCTCCAGAATCTTCACACGTGGCCATTTTAATTCCAAGATAAACGCGGGCAGTTTTGCGTCCCGAGTGTTTTATTATTATTATATATATTTCGCGGGCTGGGCTATATAAGCACGGCAATTTTGGTTTCACATCGCGGCTGCGGGAATTGAGTTGAAGGAGGAGAAGAGAAAAATAAAACGAAAACCGAATAAACCACGAGGCAATTTTTAATGCGTTTCCGAAAGAAAAAAAGGAAAAAGAGGCATAAATATGAAAGAACTAAGTTAAAATTTGCATGAAAAATGCTTTTAATAAATTCGTCGCTTGACCGAGTACCGCAGACGCACGCTCGCCTGTCTCGCTCTATCTTGCCGGGAAAAACCGCCGAGCGGGATCTTATTGAGGCAATACGTGCGTTTAACAAACCGATAAAGTCGCCGCAAAATTGTCATTTTATCGAGCGGCCGCGACGTTTTTCATTTCATTTTAGAGCTCGATGCATGATTCATGCATTGTGAATATAATATGAAATATTTAACGGAAACCATGAAGAAATGGCGCGGAACCGCATCGGGGAATATAATTTCTGCATGAAAAGAATTTTATCGAATCATTATATGCCGCGTCGAGAAGCCGACGTGGACTCCATGAATACAGTAGGATAATATAGTAGGATAAAATTATAATAATCTTATGTTAGCTTTTATTCGTAGAAAAAAATACACGTTTATACTGTACTGTATTTGTGTAATTGCTTCAAGCGACGGTTACGTTGAAATGTAATACTCCTCTGCGCGTATGTTAACTGCAATAATTGTTTATAATGATTCATTTCTATACTTTTCTATTAAATCATTAGATGAGTAAAGCCGACCTGGTTACATGACATGCTTTGAAAAACTTATCGCTGTAGCAACGGGCTTATTTATAGGATGTCTCGCAAATAAAGTTTACTTCCTTTTTTCACAAATAACAATTTAGTAAAATATTTGATTTCATTAGTGATTTCCACGTATATAGTTTTTACAATAGTCAACGATAAAAAGTAAAGCAACTGCGAAATTTGAAAATTTGTCATCAAACTCTGTAGATTAATCTCCCGTACCTCAAGCTTAGTAGAAATTAATATGTAGAAAATAGCTAGTAAAACTGGTTAATTAATCGCTACTCTGGTAGAAATGCTAACCAACGGTTGGCGAACCGTTGGACAAAAAACGTCACACCATGATTATGTTGCTATTGTCGTTATTGAAAAATAACTATTTATACATGAGGAAATATTATATTGATGTAGATCGATGCTTTAAACTATAATGATAGTTTTAAATAGTTTTACTTAAATTTTAATGTTAATCTTAAGTAGAAATGCTTCCATTTGATTAACATGTTAACCAGCGAAGTTGGTCTATTTTCTACCAGAGTATGATGAAACGATTTTTCGACCATTATTTGCCTATTTGTTATAGATTAACGTAACAATAAAATATTCGTATTTGATTTACTTACTAATTTTATCTTTGATGAGAGAGCATTAAAGTGCATTGGATGGCTTACCAAAATATAAATAAATATCATTAACTAATAAATCATTTGGTGTACTCATTCTATGAATAATTCAGCAAACCTTTTATTGGTTCTTTATGTGATTCTGTCTCTCTCATTAATTTCTTGTCATAACAGCAAGCCTTCTACTAGCCATTTCCAGACTAAAGAAACTGATCAGTTGTAATACCTTTAAAATACTGAAGAACAAGCTTGTGCTTGTGTTCGAAAAACTATCTATTAAATATCCAGATAATAGAAGAAAAAGCTAGAAACTGGGTGCTAAAAACTGCACAAGAGAAATCCCCATTTGATAGCAAGTTTCCAATATAATAAATAGTCAGTTATTAGTTATAAAATGTTTTGGATTTCGACCAAGGAATCTCTTCGAACGTTTCATCCCGACAGAAACTTCGAATAAAAGAAAAATTTCCGAATTTCCAAAAAAATCATTAAATTTAAATAATAATAAGAACAACTGTGAAACACATACCCTTCTTAAAAGTATACCCGAAAAAAATGTCTCCAACCGTCCCATATTCAAACCACGAAAGCGCCCCGATCAAGCTCTCCCCCCGTAAAAGCATCCGCGATTCCTCGCGCAGAATCACACGCGCGTCGAGTTTCGCCGAACACAGCATCCCCATCTCTCTCTCCCTTTTCTCCCTTTTCCAACTCCACTTGAAAAGTGTTAAAAACGTCCTGTACACCTCTCGATCCTCTCTTTCTCTCTCTTCCATCCCCAGCGCCACCGCGAAAGCTCTATCTCCCTGCCGCCACTGCCGCAGCGGACTCGTAAAACAACTCCCCCCGGTCGCGCCCACATGTGTCTTTCCCCGCGCGCGCTCTTTCTTTTCCTCTCTCTCTCTCCGCAGCCCCTCCGTGTGAGTGTGTGTGTGGGTATAAACTTGGCAATTCGCGGCGCGGCCCGCGGGGTTCGAGAGTTCGGTCACGTTTTACGGGGAAGGGCCGCGTACGTGTGTAGGCCTTTTACCAAGATGTGGTCGCGAGCGACGCCGCCGCTATATATACTACTATGCGCTGCTGCAGCGGTCTATATACGTGATTCGGCTGCAGCTCGATTGTCGCTGGCACCGGCGTGCAGGGCCGTTCTTTTCGCTCTCGCTCCCTGCTGCTTCTTTTATGGCGTATGTATATAGGCGTTGTTCGCGAGGACGCGCCGGACGTGCGAGTGTACTTAGGAAATTGCGCGTTGTGGCACGAGATTACGGAGAATTTAGGGATCGGTCCCGGAAAGACGCGCGTGAAGCCGGTTGTTGCAATGCGGTGAAGCAAGTTTGTACCTTATAGGTGGCTAGCGGTTGAGGATGTATTGATTGGCGGCATGGGTCATTTGGTTTTTTATGTAAGGTATAAACGGCTGATGGAGACTTTTGAGAAAGAAGTTTGTGAAATCAGGAACCAGAAATTAAGTATGTATCATATGAAACATTATACGGAGAAGAATTTATTTGTAAACTTAATTTTTTTATAAGAAAATTTATTATTGCTTCCTCCTAGAGGAGGCTTTTTTTTATTGTATAGTGCTGGGACATACTCGATATGTGAGATTTTTACTTTTTTAAATAGTAATATTTATAATTTTCGTAGCAAATTTTACTAAATTTAAAATAATAATCTTTATGGCTGCTGAAACAAAATATCACAGCATATGTTCATTTGCTACAAAAATCATAAAAATTATTATTCAAAAAATATTTTAACAGAGTAAAAATCTCACATATATAGAGTGCGCGTCCCAGCGATACTATATATAAATAATACATTTTCATATAAAAAAGTATAGTTTATACAAATAAATTTTTCTCCGTTTATTAAAAATCAATAGTAGTGAGGCGTCATTTATACTCTACAGGTTTGTTCTTTTTTCGAAAGGATGACAAAATGATCCAAGAATATAACAAAAGGTCAACAAACATTTATGATTTGAACTTTTACTGGCACAATATAAATTACTTTATTTCATAAGGATTCAATAACTCGTTCAATTTTACAAATGAATTGTGCAGCAATACTCTACTTTCAAGATAAATTAATTAAAGTGATATAAGTAAGTGGTGTATGCAGATGAAAAGCCTGCTCCTACTTTTGAACAGTTAGAATAACCTTTCGGAGCTAATAATAAATTGACATTGTTACTGCATCGCGTTTTACTCAATTAATTTCCGCGGAGCTGGATTTAGAAAATTATTTTGAATATATAGCAAAAGGAAGCCTTTTAACCCAGTTACGATAAAGTTGACCTTATTTCCACATTATTGAGTTAGCGTGGTTGATTTGATGCGAGGAGCGTTTCCAGACGAAATCAGTGATTTAAGGAAAGAATTCATCGAACAGAGGTGACGGTTATTTCCAGCTTATACGCGTGGTTCTCATCGATTTTCATATAGAATTTAAAATAATTAGAACATGCAGTTAAATCAGAAGCGAACCCTCTAAATTCAAATAAGTGAAAATTCACTTCGAATAAGTGAATATTCATTTATTTCAAGTGAATTTCCCTTATTCAGATTTAGAAAGAAAATAATGCAGTTTTTAATCTATTAATTATATTAAGGAGGTTTTCTACCTAATGGCTCCTGAGCCCAAAATTATCGGGAAAAGAAAATTAAAATATAATAGCAATAAAACATTTTATTAAGAATTATGTCATTTTAGAAAAAGCAACTGCTATGCAAGTTTTCTTTGTAGCCATTTGATGGATTTTGAGGAGACAAGTCGAAAATTACTTGGAAAATTGAAAACGCGATAACAATTCATAAACATTCATAAAATTAAGAGAAATAAAACAAATAGTTATTTCAATTAAAAAATACTTAGTCACAAAATGTTTTTGAGTCCAGAGTTTGATACTATAGGTACATGTTTTTCAAGTAATTTGCTACTTGTCTCATCAAAATCCATCAAGTGACTGCCAACAAAGCTTGCACACTACAGCGTTAAAAATTACTAGAAAATTACTAGAAAATTCCACAACAAAAAGTAATTGAAAATTCAGCTACAGCCCTAGCGGAAAAAAATAGAGCAGAAAACTGAAGAAAACTGAAGAAAACTGAAGAAAAATGATGATAACAGAAGCAAAATGTCGAAATTTGGACTAAGAGAACAGTTATTTTCAGTTTTCTTCAGTTTTCTTCAGTTATTAACTGCTATATTCACTTTCGTAATTTTATAAAAGTTGTTAACAAAAATTTTGTTCACTTTTCTTCACTTTTCAACAGTTATAAATTGTTTTCTTCAGTTATAAACAGTTACATTCAGCATTATCCAGTTATTAACTGTTAT
>JAPYZP010004263.1:0-11052 GCA_030522985.1 Torymus sinensis
ACGAGGGCGGCACCTCGAGCGTCAGGCAGGTGAAGAACTTCGAGCTGAAGGACGGCGCCGGTGGCGGCGGTGGGGCGACTTACATTTTTACGGTGAGTTTAAACGATGACTTTTTTTTATAGTTTTGTGCATATCAGTGTGTATATAAATGGTGGATTCGTATAGAACCACTTGTTTGATCAGCGAGTTTCTATAGTTTTCGCGAAAAATTCGGCCGATACAGTTTAGATGCGAGGTGGTTTCGATCGCCAAAAGTAACAATTTAAAGTAATAAAAATCGTAATTCCGATGAAAAGAACAACTATGCATCCACAGTTGTGTGTGCACAGCAAACAATTTATATATATAACTATACGATTTTCAAATAACGAATAATAGAAACAAAAATTCAGAACCTTGAAATCGGACATGAAAAATTTGAAACAAAAATAAGCATTCGATCCGTTACGAAATTAATAGTATTAAATAATCTAAAATAATTAAAAAAAGAAGTCTACGCGCTGTTTCTCATCGAAATAACATATATTAGAAAAAATTTGATCGCCATCCCCTACACATCTCTATTTCTCCAAAGATCTTTCGCTTATTGTATACCTAAACTTACAAACAACTATGCACCCATCCTCATCCTACACTTACCACAGCCCACACCCACACCCTCCTTCAACCCACGCGCTTCCGCCTCCTCGTACTCACTCACCCTCTCGGCAAGATTACTCAACCGATTGATTCTTTATCCGCGCGGCAGCCGGCGGTGGGGGCGGCCTCGGGCCCACGCAGTTCATCGACGACGGCGAGCAGCACGCCAAGGGCCTGCCGCCGGACGGCCGCTATCCTGCCGGCGGTATCTCCTACAAGAACAGTTCCGGTGAGTGTGCCTCGATGGTCTGTATAGTTGTTGCTTAATTGTAAATGAATCGTCGACTGATTTTTAATGCAAATTGTCTAGGTGATTAATGAATGGTGTGGTTTTGAAATTCACGATCCTTTCTCTCGGTATATGAATAGTGGCAATTTTTTGTGGAACTCTTCAGTTTGAAGGGATAACGGTAATTATCGCGAGATTATTTTCTTTTTCTAGAAAAAAAAGCAGATTTAAAGCTATATGTTCAAAGCGGAGTTGTAATAAAATACTATAGGAATCGTAATTAACACTCTTTTTTTTTATCAATAAGAATTTTAATTTTCAGAAAGCTTTATAAAGTAAAGTAACTGCCTAAATGTACTGTAAAAGAAAAAGATACGAGAGATGAATATGTGATATTATTTATAGCTGCCAGAGAATATATAATGTAATAAATGTACTTTAAAAACGATGCATTTTATATGTAATATTTGTATTTACTTACTAAATTCTTAATTTAAAATGAATATACTATAAAAGCATATCGTTTTCAAGTACATAAATAACGTGTCCATATTCATATGCGTCAACATAATTTCCGTTTAAAATATCACTACAACATAATATAATATTTATTTCCCAGTAAAAAGAAAAAACTAGCCCACTATAAACAACCCTTTTTTAACTGATCACCTCACTAACCGCAATATTTGCTCGAAAAACGTAACGCAGTTTTTCGAAAACGAGCCCACCGCAATAGCAACGTCAGCTAAACACATACCTAACGTACAAGCTCGCTTACACATTACGCGCGGGAAGTTTGATTGCGACCGGGACAGCGGCGCTCGAAAGTTAATGCGCGTCGAACAAACAAACAAACAAACAGCCAAACATCAGCCGTCGTAACGCGCCGACAGATTCGTTCGGTGGATTATATATCCGATTAACTGGTGGAATTAGCCGGCGCAACTGGATAAGCGTGTCGCGGATGCCTCTGTGATGTGTAGTTGGAGGTGATCAAACTCTCGGCAGGATTAAGGCGGAGTCGGAGGATTTAAAGATTGAGCATCGCGCGAAGTTATGAGTCAGGGCGGGAAAATGCGTCGATGATAGTTTATGACTTTAACAGTAAAATAATACGTGTATAAAATAAATATATATATGAGACATCGCTAAAATAAAACCGCTATAGGCTATTGATTATGATAGGGTATAAGATTTCTTTTTTTGCAATTTTAAATATAAAAAATAGAGGTACATGTTTTCTACTATACGCATATCGAACTTCTAATTATTTTCTTTTTTAATAAACCGATCATTTTAAAGGCGATCTACGCTTATCAACGGTATTAGTTATAAATCTTCCTTCCAATACCCATGCAGCAAACCCACCAGTACACACCCAATCACCACTCCACCATCCACTCCAAAAAAAACTCCCCACATCTCTTCTATAAATCCATCACCGCCCCAACTACATTACAACCCTTCTTCTTTTTTGCTCTCTCTCGCTCTCTCTCTCTTTCCACGTTACTCGTACATATAGGAGGCGGCGGTGGAGGCTGGATCCCGAGGTCGGACGACAAGTCGAGCCGCGAGGCATCTGGGATAGCCCTGACGCTGGGCGGCATCGGCGGCATCGGCTGCGGCCCGAACAACGACAGCGACGGAGGCTTCGGCGGCGGGGGTGGCGGCTGCCTGTCCGGCGGCGGCGGAGGCGGATACGCAGGTATAATTAATCGTACCATCCCTTCGAGAGAGGAAGGAAGAGAGATAGAGATAGGCGCCGGATATTGTCCGCGGATGCTTTCGGGATTTTCGGGAAATGAGTATGAGTGTGTGTGTGTGTGAGAGAGAGCTGGACGATTTACGGGTGGGAGTTAGTTTACGAGATTTGGGATGAGTGCTTTTTAACGAGGTGGTCTTGAGGGATGGGCTTCCAGGAGATTGAATGTTGGATCGGTCTGTTATGTACTTGAAATTATTTCCTTTCGATTTTTATGTATTTTTGTTTTGAAGTCTTTATTAAAAATAGTTGTAATATTTTTTCCGTGTGAAAGATCATGATTTTATCTTTTAATGCTTATGTATTGGGATCCAGAATCTATTACAAAATTTGAAAGTATTTACGTAGGTCTCAAACCTGAATTTGAAACCTAAACCTTAAACCCTCTTTATTAGTCTTGGGAAACCCTAAGCCTTTAAAATAACAAATATATATACAACAGTAACCTTCATTACTAATCCTTTGTGATTTGTTCTCCTGTTAAACACAAACTAATCAAACTCCTTCCACTAAAATTTCACTGACTTACTGATGAACAAAGGTGGCGTGACGGGTCACAAGGAGTCGGGCAATGGCGAGGGCGGCTACTCATACGTGGCCGTGGACCTTCTGCACGCGGACTATGTGCCAAAGATGAACGCTGGCCCAGGCCGGGCCTTCGTCATATCGGCCATCAGTGGCTGCGGCTGTAACTACCGTTGCGTCGTGATCGACCAACACCTCAGCCAGACGCGCTGCGTGTGCCCCCAGGGCTGGAAGCTCAGCAACGACTCCAAGTCCTGCATCAGTGAGTTTGAGCTGTTCTCTCTGTCAGACCAAACAAACAAAACAAAAAAAATATAATGATAAAAATAAGCACTTGCGTGTGTGTATGATGAAGCTCGAGAGATATTTGAGCTTGTGCGATGACCGATGAGTTAAGAGAGTGAGCTTAGGTTGTGTGTGCGAGATATTTAGATTTAAGAGCGTCGTAGCCAAGAGGGATAACGCGACTTAATTGGCTTTGTGCGAGGCAAAATGCTGGCTGTACTCTTTCGCTCATTGGTGATTACGTGACTATAAGGTCACTCGTAGGAATACCAAAAATTAGCTAGGCAAAACCTTTATTCGTTCCTAACTCTTAACGTACGTTTCAGTCAAATTTTTCAAATCTGTGTATTTGGATCTTCCTGTATACTTTATTGTGATATATTTGCACGATAGGAAATTAAATCATCATTTATTTGCCTTTGTAAAATTATGACCGATGCAGGTCTGGCAATGGAGATTGTAAGTATGCTGACAATGAATAAGCTAGCATTTTTTTAATCGTTTATATAAATGTTATTTACTACTATTTACAATTTTCTCATTAACCGATGTCTCATTTACCAAGGCAAATATCTGTCGCCAAATTTATGCGTTAATTCGTTTATAATATATTTTTCTATCTCGACATCTAAAACTTTTAAACTAAATGTCAATAGCGTTTAAATTTCGTCATTCTGCACGTTACACTATATATGTACCACATATCTGAAGATACTTTCAACTTGATAAAACTAAGCACTATCTTTGTTTACAGTGTTGAACGCGTCAGATGCCAGGTACACGGTTTTTGTGATCATCGTGGTGGTGGTGATCATCATTCTATTGTTTTCCCTGTCCTGCCTCTGCTTCATACTATGTGAGCATGAACCTTTCCTAACCTGACCTCGCGCTCGTGCGCAAAAATGAGACACCGTCATTTTAAATAGCCCATCATTTTGGCCGCAGACAATCGCTACCAGAAGCGCAAGGATTTGGAGCGGAGGCGCCAGGTGATGTTCGGCAATGGCACGGAACTGACGTCACTGCGCGTTGTCTCCGACAGCATGATGACCGAGTTCAATCCGAACTACGAGTTCGGCGGAAACCTGTACAGCTTCAA
This sequence comes from Torymus sinensis, assembly GCA_030522985.1. NCBI lineage: Eukaryota > Metazoa > Arthropoda > Insecta > Hymenoptera > Torymidae > Torymus > Torymus sinensis. The sequence continues at coordinate 4,540 of JAPYZP010004263.1, forward strand.
GGACCTGTCACAGATACCGCGAGACAATATCGCCCTGGTCAAGTTAGTAACATTGTGGTTTTCTCAGCCAGAGCATGATGGGATGTTGAGTCATTTGATTTGCTTGTTTGTTGATTTATTATAATACTATTCTGGTAATACTTATCAGAAAACCCGGTTAACGCATGCGTCTACAGATCTCTCTTTTGCACCAGGATTTAAGATGATTCAAATGCAGTTTCCTTGGAATGCAATCTTCTAAGCGGTGAACATGAAAGCGAAAAACTACTTGCCCGATGCCAAAAAGTCTTCCGGAACTCTTCTTACAAAAGAACACGCTATCAGTCAGACTATTATCACACATTTTAATGGTTCAGCCTATCTCTAAAAGTGTTTTTTTATTGGAATATTTTTTAAGATTCTCTCTTTTATTTTGCAACGATAATAGTCGGTCTGATAATAATTCGCACACACTTTAGGAATCGTTTTGGTTTTTTTGATTTCAGATGAACCTTCCGTCAGATTTGATGTTCACCGCTAAGTGCTCCTGCGTGTTTTTGAGAATCCAAGGCCTGATTTAAAGGCTGTATACTATGTGAAAAGAAAACAATATTTTTATATTTTTCTTAATTCTTAAAAGCAAAGTTAGTTGTTAACAGAAAGTTCCTATGCGCAATGGATCAATTTTCAAGTGCCTAATAGAATAATATGTCGTATATAATAGACTTGTCCTTTAATAATTTTTACAATAAATAACAAATGTTTTTGTAACATTGTGTATGTGTTTAGTATTTGTGCGTAATAATTAAAATTTCTATCACCAACCAATGATGAATTTATAAAATACACGCTATTTTTGTTAGCAAACATGTATGTATTAAAAACATCTTCTATTACAGACCACTTGGTCAGGGCGCTTTTGGTGAAGTCTTCCAAGGAGTCTACAAATACAGCCATAACGAAGAGGCTCCTGTGGCTGTGAAGACTTTACCGTCCGTGTCGACGTCTCAGGCTGAGGCTGATTTCATGATGGAGGCTTTGATCATGAGCAAATTCAAACACCCCAACATCGTGCAGTTCATCGGTGTCTCTTTCGATATGCATCCGCGCTACATCGTCCTCGAGCTACTCGCTGGCGGTGATTTGAAAAACTTCCTGCGAGAGGAACGACCAAGGCCGGTTAGTAAACCCAACTTCTCTTCAGTAAAAGATAAATCATACATTGTTATACTTACATTATTTCGTCTTTTTTTAGGATCGACCAACGACGCTCACGATGCAAAACCTGATAATGTGCGGCTATGATGTGGCTAAGGGGTGCAAGTACATGGAAGACGCGCGCTTCATCCACCGGGACATTGCGGCTCGGAACTGCCTACTGACCTGCAAAGGTCCCGGAAGGGTCGTAAAAATTGCTGATTTCGGCATGGCCAGAGATATCTACCGGAGCGACTACTACAGGAAAGGCGGCAAGGCGATGCTGCCCATCAAGTGGATGCCGCCAGAGAGCTTCTTGGATGGTATCTTCACGACGAAGACTGACGTTTGGTAAGTTTCGGAATCATCCAAATAATTCGACTAATTACGTTACGACCGCAATTCTAATATAATGTAATATCCTTGCAGGGCATTCGGTGTGCTCCTGTGGGAGATCATGTCGTTTGGCTACATGCCATACACGGGCTGCGCTAACAGGGAGGTCATGACGATGGTCACAAGCGGCGGTCGATTGGAGAGACCAGCCGGCTGTCCCGACCCTATTTACGGTATAATGACACGCTGCTGGCATCCCCATCCCGAGGAACGACCGAGCTTTGCCACCATTGTGGAGAGGATAGGTTATTGCTTGCAGGTACGTTAGAAAACCTTCTATCGAATAACGCGTAAAAGGGTACGTGGCAGTGATTGATTAATGGAAATTGGTTGTAGGATCCAGACGTGATTAATCATCCCACGCCAAATTACGATCTCCTGCCAATCTGCGAGCGGGAAATCACGATCATGAGGCCAGACCCTGAAACGGAGTGCATAAATGTTCACGCTGATGTAAGTATCAGTTGTTGGTTTGCTCATTTACATTAAACAATACTTTTGAATCTTTTGAAATCTTCTGAGATAATATTGATATAACATTTTAAAATCTTCGAAATAACAAAGCTACATAAATCAATGAGATAGCTTTCTTCATTCTCTTATCATGCAATGCAATCACGACAAGAACACTCGTTCCAAAACTAACACGCAAGTAACTCTTCCAAACAAAATCAGGAAACGATGAAATCTTAATAATTATTTCGATACAAGCGATACACTCTGATGCCCTTTAGGTCAAGGTCTAGGCCATAGGGCGCAGAAGAAAAAGATATGGGTCGAGTGGGAAAGTGGTTATAGGAATATTGTGATGATGATGATGAATCATAATTCTGCGCAGTTGGACGGGTGCGGCTATATGCAGCCACGCACAAACTTTCGGCCGTCAACATACCGCATTGGTCAGCCTCCTGGCATCGTCTACGCCTCGCTGAGGCATTCGTCTGAGGACCGCGATAACCGCAACAACCTGCGTTCGGACCCTCCGCACCGCGGCCCAGAGAATTCGCCGCCACGCGAGCACTACCACAGCCACAGCAGCGCGCCCGAGGAACATGATCTCGACGATGTTTGTGACAACAGGGTAAGTCTTTTATACCTGTCTCTCTCATCGGTTTGTCGCAAACTACTGCGGAACTAATGTCTGTGTCGTTATTCTCAGGATCACAACAGTCGTCAAGAGAACGAACCTAACGCGAACGTGGCCTCGTCATCTCAGGTACCAGAATCGGACGTCAACGTCGCAGAGGTTGGTATTATCAACACTAACTCCGTCGACCCGAAGTCACAGCAACCCGGTGGTCACAACGGCAATGGCGAAAGCACGACGACGACTGACACGAACTCCGATTCGATATTCATCCCGTCGTCTGGCACGCCACCGGACACGGCTTCCTCGTCGCCAAATACGCGACACTCGTCGCCGAATCACGTGAGGGGCCTAGGGAACAATGGAAACGGCAGTCCGAACAACGTCAACGGTATTATAAGGAAAACGGCGTTAAAGGCAGCGCTCAGCCTAGATCCAAGCGCCCTCTGTCGGGGGATGATACCCTACGAGAAAATCGCTTTCTCACCGCCAAAACCGAGGCTGAGCAATCCTGGCAGTACGGAACTTAGAAAGGTTCGTTTGTTTACGGATATGATTATGTTGTCATTTTGCAGTCAACCACCTTATAAATATATTTCGTACATGATGTCTGCATAGATTTCTTTGATTTAGATGAAGTTATAATTACAAATTTAAAACATGATAAGAAAAATGTAAGGTTTATTATGTTGATAGAAGTTGACTTTTCGATTAAACAAACTTAAATAGCTCTCTTGATTTTAAACTCTGTTCTGTACTATTGTCACAACTTATACCTTATTGAGTAATTCAAAAACCCCTTTGGTTAAGTGAAAATTGCTCTCAATTACAATCATTTATCGATAAACCATAAGTCAGACATCTATTATCTAATGCGCATGCAACACCCGATACTTTATTAAACACAACTCTCTCTATCGTTTTTCCAGGACTCACTGAGCCACGAGCTGCCGCGCGAGGAGGAATGCTCCTGCTGAGAATCGTACAGCGGGGGCTGACGCTCCCCGGCATCGGACACCACCGAGAGCATCGCCATTCGTGGCGACTATTACCCGCGCAGCCCCCGTCGCTCGGCGACGATGCCAGCGATCCGTTATGCGGCGGTGGCACTCACCTCACCGCGCTCCCGTCGCTCCGAGCAATCCTCCGAGGAGACGCTCATCTGACGGAGCCACCAATCGCTACTCCATCGGCTGAGCGAACTCGCGTACGGCAGTTGATGATAGGTGACAAGTAAGATGCATAGTGTGTGACAGTGTATGTGGAGTGTGTCTGCGTGTGAGCAAAGGATTTTGTTGTCGTGTGTATCGCAATGTGTAGAATCCGTTTGGATGGTTTCTATAGTGAAGTGGCGCGTAATATTGCATTTTGGATGATCGTTGTTAGACGCGGAACAGTATTTATATAGAATTGTGACGAAGAAGAAATTATTTACGTGCTGTCGTCGAGAGGTAACGGAGATGTTTATCAACGAATATTATAATAGTATAATGCAATGAGGAATTCGTTACCTGTTACGGTGTGTTAAATTTAGAACGAGGTGATAATAACGGTAGGCGTGGGAATTCCGGCGTGGATAATATGCGCGCACGCGCGTATCTAGAGCAAAGATTCGATAGTGCAATTAATACTTGGTCAATGCAATTGGAGTTTGGTCGGGTTTATCAGCCGAGGATGATGATGATAGTCGAGCCAACCGAGGTTTTGGTTGCAATAACGTCGAACGTATTTTTGCATTATGTTTTATTTTTATTAGATGAAAGTTAATGGAATACATGCAACTGGGAATCGGCTGATGGATAATTGTTATAATTTTGAAGCAATGAGCTTTGTTGTTTATTTAATCGTTAGTCTAACAGTGAATTGAGACCAGAGTTTTAAGTCAGATTTTGGTTGCATGTGTCCAGTATTTAAACCTCATTACGTATTTGCCGTCTGCTGGCTGGAGGCAAAGTAATTTAAAATAATAAAGGTTATGGGATGCGATGAGCGACGTGGAAATATATTTTTAAGTAATGGGTTACTTCTGATAACTTAACCGATAAAAGTATTAATGAGGTCTCGTAAAAGTACCTTATAAAATCTTTCGATTTTGGATGACAGGGTTTTTCTTAATTCTCCAGGAAAAAATTGATAAAGTAAAAATAAAAACTGTAACCGATAAAAAAAAAGAGCCTAATGCATATAACAATTGTAAAGTTGTGTATCCAATTTTAAAGTGATCATTTCGTTAATTTTGAAAAACTCATTTGTCACAACAAAAGAGAAAATATTGCATTTCTACAAACCTCCGTTTTTTATTTAACATATAATAATAAAGTTATTTTTACCTAAATAAATATTTTGTTTAGTCAAGTTTGGACATGAAAAGGCTTTGAACGAAGGACTTAAAAAAAACTCTAACATAAATAGAATACTCTAATGATTCGATCTTCTTTACAAACTCGTAGAGACGCGCATACACCATTTCTATAAGGCATCGAAGTAACTCGGGGTTTCAACATCTTCGTCATGTTAGAATTATGTTATTTGTATGATACATTGTCGGCGAGAATCTATAATACGGGGGCGAAGATTTTCCAGGCATCAAGATGTACACAATATAAAGAAAAAATCGTGACACAAACAGAGCGGGGAAAAGCAGTGGTGACACAAATATAAGATTTTTATATTCTTACAAATTTTTATGCAAATTTACAATATTTATTGATAATATACTTTAATTTCGCGAAGGCACATATAGACGCGTCTTTCCGTGATCTCTGCTCTCTTTTTTGTAAAACGAAATTCGGCGTGGGATCCATCCCCGCGCCTCTCATCTTTATAATATAGAGAATTTTGCGCTGCAGATACAAACCTGATGGGGGGAAAAAAATGATAATTTAGAATTCTTCTCGTTGAATTAACTGTACTGAAACAAATCGAGCATCGTATAAGCAAAGTTCAACTCGTTACTATTTTTCGTTTCGTATATATATATACTTCAACGCAGCTTATTTATTTTCCGACTGACATGAAACGTGGCCACACAATACTTACACACCGAAACACATTAATTTGCGGGCTTTGTCTTCCGTTCTCTCGCGTTCTTCCGTGAAGGTATTAACAACAAGTAGGCGTACGTAAGCAAAATAAACATACATATAAAAAGAAAGAAAAAAAAAATAAAAAAAAACACACACCCACCCACCGATAAACGACGTTCACTCGAGAGACGCGCGCGTATGGCATAACGCGAGCGCGCGCCGAAACATGGAAGTATTGTTACCAACCCCCCCGTAGTTATGTATAATACTTATATTTATGAGCGAACGGCCGAACGTCGTCGTCGTCGTTTCGTCCGGAATAAATCGAAAACAAATTGTTCAGTGTAAATATTAACGTATATATATATATATAGGAAAAAAAAGAAACGATAAACATAACGAAAGGACATTACGCGACGAGAATGGTACCTGTACGCGTGTGTGTATGTGTAATATAACACTTTCTCGCGCGTTGGAAGAAAATCGATGAACAAAAAAACGTAAACATAAAGCAAAGTGTACGTGAACGATATAAAAAAGGGAAAAAAAACATGATTAGTAACATGAAACGATTATTATGAAATAGAAGTAATAGGGCAGGTAACAACGACAGATTTGATGTTCGCCCCATCACCCCACTTTTACTCCCCCAACGACAGGTGCTCAATAATTATTATTACCATCGTATACCGAAGCTTAATTTTTGTACTGATGTGCGTATACTTTATCGTGTATGTGTAGAGAATAAGAGCGGATAGAGCGTGTTCATGTTGTAAATACTACCGTACCTTTGCAAAATAAAGAGTATCGGAAAATCGTGCACGAAAA
>JAPYZP010004264.1:0-10581 GCA_030522985.1 Torymus sinensis
CGGCCGGTAGAAGGAACTTTTTTTTTTTGTTTTTCGCGTCGGATGAAAGTGCGAATGGCATTGATATATATGCGAAATTCAAAATTTGTATTCTCGAGCGCAGGATGGGATTTTTTCGGGGGCCGTTGTGGTCGAAAAAATTTTGACATTATTATTCCGGGTAAAATATGTATAGATATATACTTTTTTTTGGAGGGATCTGGTGGTGCGAGGATTTTTCCGCGTTTTGAAATATATATAGATTTCGAGTTACGCGATTGGGATTTGATTCGAGCGACTGTGTGGCACGTCCCTTTCCTATACACTGCAACAAAGACCATGTGCTGCACCTGTTACTCTCACTTTCTTATTTGTATCAGTGTTTCTTCTTATTGGTGAAAGGAGTCAACTCGCTTTAAAATGCGCGCCCACTTTTTTAAGTTTTCGCGCACAGCGCGGCACAGGTAACTGTATATCCCCGGTTGCAAAAATTATTTAATCTTTATGCGGTATGATGTCATAGCGGGTATAGAGGTAACCCGTTTAAAGAACGCCACGTGCTTTTCGAGCACCGATTATCCATCGCCTTTTAAAATTACGCGCGCGATTTAGTCTCAAATTTATTATTACAAAAAGAGAGCGTGATTTATAGATATGGCAATTTATTGCCACGGTTTACATAAACAAAAATATATACCTAATCATTCAATTTTCCAGCAACAATGCGGAGAGCGCGTCGCTAGCGTAGAGTAGAAAGCAACGAAGCAATTAATTGGCCGGCGGACGTTTTTTTTTTCTTCCTCGGGCTCTGATTTGCGGCCGGGGAGGATCGTAAAAAGCGCGGAATGAAGCGTGTAAACTGATTACGTCTGCGCGTAACTCTCGGCCCCTTTTGATCCGCTCGCTTTTGGCTCTCTTTCTTTCTTAGCCCGCCGCGATGCTGATGACTTTCTTCCATCACCGTCTCTCTCTCTCTCTCCCCTAAATGTCACTTCTTCTTCTTCTTCTTTCCCCGAGCAAATTTCCTCCCTTGTACACGCGGGGAGACTAATGCAGATTAATACGGCCTTGCGCGAGAGGCAGTGATAGGCAATTACGCGCTCTTTTGACACGGTGTACCCGTCGTATTGTGTTCCCGTAATCGTATGATGGCGGATTAGCATTATATGGCGAAGGCTCGCGCGCGAAAAAATGAATTATTATAGGGGGCGAAGGTGAAGAAATTGTAAAAGGGAGGTACGCGTGGGCGTCTGTATGTGTAATGACAATGCATTATTGAAATGTTTTATTGAAAGAAATGAGCGCGTGCGAGCGGGAATTTTTATTTTTCGTCGCGGGAAATTGAATTTTTTCATCTCTCGTTCCTGCGTTAATAATATTAATAAATTTACATATTATGCAGGCCAGGTCAATATTATTATAACGTTTTGTTTGCCCGCGTGCGCGTAAGCGAAATTCTTGGAAAATCATGATGACAGTGACGTTTTAAACAAAATCAAAACTCCATTCAAATTTCGTCGAAATGAAATTCAATTGAATTATCAAATAATTTTATTTTATATTTTAAGCAATTTGCGGTGCTCATCGCGATAATTATACTAAATTTGAAATTCGAGAAACAATTGAGATCCAAGTACCTTCAACGTGCACAATAACAACAACAACAACGACTCGCTTTTGGAATTAATATAAATTATTAATACAATTTATGGAAAATGCAATCCAAAATACACTATAATACATTCAGCGCGCGAGCGATAAATACAGCGCGTGAACGTCGACCATAATAATTCAGCAGGTCTTCAACCGCTGGAAGGGAGAAAAATAAAACTGCAAGCAACAAATGGGCGCGCGTAAAAAGCAGTAAATAAAAAAAAAAAAGAAAGAACGAACTCGCTCAGAGAATTCACCGACTGATTCTCGCGTCAAGGGGTGTACGTCGTCGTCGCGCGATATACACACCACCTCTCTTGCTCTTACCAGGCCAATAAATCTCTTTACACTCTCTGGGCAAAGAGCGCCGCTGCCTTATATTCCTGCAAATAAAATTTATCAGCCCCCGGGCCGAATAAACTTTACACATACATATATACGTACGAAACATTTTTTGCTCGCGCCCGTGAAAAATCAATCAAACGTCGCGACATCGCGAGATCGAAAATTCAATATCTAGCGCCCCTATATATAAATCCGAGCTACTTTGACGAAGCCCGCGTATATATACGCTTATAAAAAGCACACAAAGCGCGCCCGCGCCACAGGACGTATATATGCATATATATAGGTATCGGGCATTCGTCCCTCTAATTACCGCCTCGCGTTAGAACTAGTTGGACAACTAATTAGCGGGCGGTGCGCGCTAGCTCTTTCCTTTTTTTCCTTCTCCCGCGCTGTGGCCCCCCGACAGACGTTCTACGGTGCACATCTACGTATATATATATGGGCCCGCGGACTCTAACTCTCCTTGACGAGGAGCTAGCCCGCGCTATATAGCGAGAGGAGGAAAAAGAGAAATTCCCCGGCACCAGTACAATGTATGTATATATACTTTACCGTGCGAGCGTGCGCGGTTCTCTCTCTCTCTCGCGAGTAGCGATTTCACCGTGCGTGCTCATCGCGATTGTCGGCGCGCGATGACGTCACTGATAGCGCCCGGCTAAATTTACAAACGACTCGTCGGCCCGATTCGTTATGCGCGCCGCCGCTAATGCGGAAACCTCGCGGGTTCCGACTTTTTTCCCCCCTTTTTTCCTTCTTTCTTTCTTTTTTTTCCTTTTTGAATGCAGTACGTTCGCGCTTGGAATTTTGGCGGGAGCGTTGTCGTCTTTTTGTTGTCGGCATGCGCACGTGTAGACACCGTGTTAAAGGCTTGCTCAATGCGCGCCGATGAACAAGTCCGTTATTAGCAATTGAGTAATTCGCGAGCGGAATAAAACGGCGGGGATTTTACGATTTTTTCTTTTCTGTCTATGGGTTTTTTTTATGTAAACACGAGACGTAGCGCGTTCTTTTTTTATTCGTCACGGAAGGCATTTCCGAGTCGCGTCTCTCTGACGAGCGCGCCTGTGTATAATTATTAATCGAGGCAAATTAATTTCCGGCTCTCGCGCGCGCGCGGACGCTATGTTCTTCTCCTCTCCGGTTGAAAGGATATAACCAGGCGTATATCGACTTGATGGAAAAGCTATGCGAGAGCAGTGCGAAATAGCTTAACGAAGGGTAATTTATTCGCATAAATTAAGGCCTTTGGATTTATTTACCGGGCGAGCGTAAAAATGCGCGTGAAAGTAATTTAGATAAAACTGGAGCAATTCGCGGTTAGAGTAAGGGGGGCCGCCTGAGTATGAAAAATGTAGGTGGGATAAGAAGCAGGTTCTCTGATAGCGAACTTGTAGTGATAGCAGATATCCGATTGACGTTTCGCAGCCCGGCAAAAAGTATTCCGATTTAGAAATCTCGCATGTGTCGAAGCGAATTGTGTATGTATGTGTGTTTTTTTTTCACGTTTATACGCGAGAAATCGCACATCTTGATTGCAAAAAAAAAAAAAAAAATAGTTATGAAAACGCTGTGGAGAAAGGGCGTTCGCACAAAAGCACCGCTGGACCGTGAAAATTCTATTAAAATGCGTTGTGAAATGCATTGTTGGCCCAAATTTGTTGTTTTCCAACACTCGACAGGGCTTCAGTTGTTCATACGGCACTGTTGCCGTATCAAACCGTATAAAAACAATAATTATAAAATTAAATAACGTCGTATCATTTTTTTTTAATTAAAAACACACCTTGATTTTCTTGATTTATGCAAACAATCATATTAATGCTTTCAAATTTTCGAACAATATACATGTATACATACCAGTCTCGATTAAAACCTCAATTCTTTTCCTTTTTTCACCGACAACGCCATTCGTAATCAAATCTCCATATAAAAAAATCACTACGACGCCATCTGGCATTAACTGCACCCATTCGCGGATCACCGCATTATCCGATTAATTCAGCCTCCTCGCGCGCGGTATCTCCGCACTCGCTCCAGACCTCCCCTCTCCCAAGAACTTTGCCCAATCTATAGACGAAACCACTTGCGCCGAGAATGCAAACAAGCCCTAATGCCATTAAATTCCAATACAATCAATCAAAGACGAGAGGGCAAAAACGACGGCGTTAACCTTTCGCGCGGACGGGGGGCTTACCGCCGCCGACTAATGGCCATAACTAGCATAACTGTCGCGAGCGCGAGCCCAGGGGCCAAGAGTCTCAGGGAAAGCGGCTTGCGGCCGGCCCCAAACAGTCGAAAGTTCCGTATTCCGCGCGCGCGCAGAAAGGTGCGAGTAATGGGAGACGATGCGGCCCGATAGTTGGCTGCATATAGATCAAGGGCTTGTTATTGATGGATCGGACAAAGTGCAGGAGGGGTTGTTTGAATTGTAGAATTTTAATATGTATGGAGAAAAAACGTTTGTTTACGTATAGCGAGGAAAAGTTGGGAACTCGTACTACAATAATACTATTTCGCAATACTATTTTAACCTGAAAAAATTGCAAACGCGTTATAGCGCCGTGCGGTTTTTCTGCATTGTTATAATGCGCAACTGTTGTTCGCGAGTATACGTGTATGTATATACGGGAGAAGTTTCATCACTGGGCAAACAGCTAATTTCATTAGACTGTGAAAAGTATGTTTTTAGTCCTGTCATCAAGCTCGTGTTGGAAGGATTCTCAGTCTACCGTAAATGCAAATGTTTTTTCATTTTTGCGTCTATGGTCCGCGCTTTTTGCGCAATAAACCGTGATGAAATTTTACATTCATAAACGTGTAGCTAATAGGCGGTTTGTACGCTACTTTCAATTTTTTTTTTCTTCTTTTTCCTCTCTCGAACGTATATACAAAATAATCCTACGTGTTAATTACGTTTCTTTTAACCGTTCGTTTAAGAAGTTTAGTGCGCCGTAAAGCCGCGAAAATGGGAAATAAGGAAAATCTTTACGGGAAAGTTAAATTTTAGGCATTCGAAGCCGCGCGCGCGCGCGCTCGTAACTTTCGGGCTGAAAAACAAAACTGTTACGCGGAACGTTTCTTTAGTAAAATTCAATTGGGTAAATATTTACGAACGCTAAATAACGCTAAAAATATTTTTCATTTCCACATACTTCAAAGAAATTTTTTCATTAAAAATTCTACCTCGCGCATTGTCCTAAAATATACACGCTGTATTCCTGGTAATTTTATGATGAAAAAATTTTTTCGAATACACAGGTACGGCGCTTCACCGAATTCAAAATTTAATTAACCTTTCGTGAAAATTATTTGGAAAAAATTTGTTGAAACAAGAAAAACCGTTAATTCTGTAAATATTTTTCCACTACAACACACACGCAACCATCAATTTTATATATATTTTTTTCAACCTATCCAACCACCTTGTAATCCCCAAAGTAATAATCTCTTTTCAGGCGGTTCAGCGGGCGCAGTTGTCGCCTCGCGGTTGAGCGAGATCCCCGAATGGAAGGTCCTGCTAATCGAGGCAGGCCCGGACGAGCCACCGGGCGCTGACGTGCCCAGCATGGTCGCCATGTTCCTGGGCTCGGAGATCGACTGGCAGTACCGCACGGTGAACGAGAGCCGGGCTTGCCTGACGAACGGCGGCTCGTGCAGCTGGCCCCGGGGCAAGAACCTCGGCGGCAGCAGCGTGCACAACGGGATGATGTACATCAGGGGCCACGCGCGCGACTACGACGACTGGGCCGCCCTCGGCAACTACGGCTGGTCCTGGAACGACGTAAGACGCTATCTCCTCTCCTCTCTGCGCTACTCTCTACTTTGTTGCTAATAGGATTAAGCGATCTTGGAGTTTGAGTTGTCGATGGAAAGCGACGCCGCCGCCCGCCTCTGCTACAGTTTGTTAGGGTGGACGCGAGCGAGGGGAGTAGTCAGTCACGGCTCGAGAGAGGACGGAAAGTAGGATAGAAGGGGGATGAGGGAGGATGGCCGAGTTTTTTAATTAGGTTCAAGATGATGAATTCTTTTAATAATTTGCACTCGGCTTGATTAAATGAGAAGTTGAGATATTGCATTAGAGCGTTTGACGACGGTATATTTTTTTCTTTTTTCTTCTCTTAAGCTGCAGCTTGTCGTTATTGTCGATAGTGTATAATTTATATAAGTAGGTCGAACTTTCTGGTGATGCGCGGAATTCGTTATCATATTGCGTGAGTTGTTTGTTATCAAGTGTTTGTTGTATATACATTGTCTTCCCCGTAGCTTGTTTTATATTATTTCACCATGCTAATGAATTGGAATTCTCCATGTACCTACGGCAATTTTAACGAACGGGAATTTTCAAAGAAGTCGTGGGATTTTATAGTGTATTTCGAAGGTAATACGCGATATTTGTCTTTTATCGGAGACAAGCGAATAAAAATTTTTATAGGTCCAATTTTGCACAAAAACTAACTTGTGTAGAGGTAATTTTTCAGAAGCAGGCGCACATCACATATTTTATGGAGAGGACATGATACATTTTATGAATATGACATCATATATTTTATGATCATGTATATGAATCAGTCTTTGCGCCGCGAGCACATAGTTAACTTATACAAGAGCAACAAATAATACAAGTCGCGCGTTCGTCTACTTTCTGGGAAGTGTAGTACAATATATTTGCAGTTCCAAGATATGCAAAAGAAATCAAATATAATAGCAATTTGTAACCAAAATTTGTCAGACTTCGTTTTTTTTTTTTTTTAATAAATTCCAGGAAACTGTATCTTTTCATCAAAAAATATTTTTGTTCACACGGTTAAAGTATATCGCGAAACAATGCAAGAATTAATAAATGTTGAATGCGCATTTGCGTTATTGAATAACAATAAATTTTAGACGATTATAACGGAAACAATACAAATGAATCATTATTATTGTGTTGACCCAGTTTACGTGTATATACTCTTCATAATTCTTTAGCTATTCAAATGAAGCTATTAATTTCGTTAATATTGTTCTTTATTTAAATTTTTATCCTTTGAATTGCGACGGTAAATAACACCGAACCCGCTCGAGTGATATTTTTGAATCAATATTTAAAATTCATTATCATCCTCTTTCAATTACAACCAAGTACCTTTTATTTAAAAACCAGAAATCGATTGGCCACCAACCCAACCATTATAACGTAACCTTTTCCAACTCCATAGCACTAAAAATTTCCCGATATTATATTCTCACCGCAGGTCCTGCCCTACTTCCTCTGCTCGGAGAACAACACGGAGATCAACCGGGTGGGCAAGAAGTACCACGCGGCGGGTGGGCCGTTGAACGTCGAGCGCTTCCCGTGGCAGCCGCCCATCACCGCGGACATCCTGTACGCGGCGGCGGAGGTCGGCTATCCGATCAGCGAGGACCTGAACGGCGAGCGCATCGTCGGCTTCACCGTCGCCCAGGCCAACAACCGCGACGGCGTGCGCGTCAGCAGCGCCGGTGCCTTCCTCCAGCCCGCCCGCAATCGGCGCAATCTTCACGTGCTGCTCAACTCCACGGCGACGCGCGTTCTCACGGAGAATCAGCGGGTCGTCGGCGTGCAGTACTTTAAGAACGGCGAGTTCCGGGTTGCCAGGGCGACGAGGTATAACGAAGAGTTTTGCTTGCTTAGGTTGTATGATGACGCGATATATGGGGATATTAAAGGAGCTTTGTTGTCTGTATGAGGTGGTTGGAGATAGCTTAGATCTCCCCTCGTTACGAATTGCTTACGAGTGGATAATTTTCACTTTGACTTCCTTATCGGCGTAATCGGAATGTTGTAAAAATGATTTTCCAGGCTGGTTGGATATCAGTCAATGTGAAAGTTGAATGACATGGAAAGAGTTGACTTTAACGTTTAGTGCCCACCACGCGTGCAGCTGTTTTTCTTTTTTTTTTTTTTTTAATAAAAAGTAGAGAGCGATCTTAAATCACATACATTTTAACTTTCGCGTTTATACTTATTATATACTTATTACAGATTTTAACTTTTTACTTTCCTACATAAATTACATGTATATATATATCCATGAAAAATTCTATTGATCTGCTTGGCGTGTGATTTCCATTTTGTCAAAGAGAAACTGCACAATTATTGACGTACAAATATTTTCAAATAATCATTGAAGTATACAACGTATTTTCGTTCATCACGAATGTTTTACAAATCAAATAAAAATTTTTGAACAATAAAAGAATGTTTGATATAGAACAATAGATTACACTCCGGAATTGTTTATTTTACAATCATTTTATGTCCTTAATTGAGAACTCGTGATTTTTTAATTTAATTAAATTTTATAAAAATTTGTCTCTGTCACTGCCACGTGCGTCAAAATTCATTCTAAATGAGAAATCTCAAGCGTAAAAGCAAAATATTTTGATAAACAAAACACTTGCGTATAGTCACGTAATGTCATATAACACCAACAAAAATTATTACGCACTTTAATTTGATGGATACAAAAAGAAAGTATTTTCTAGATTCCCTTATCAATTAAAATACAACGAACTCATTAATAAAATTAGATACTTCAAAAAGCAAACTATTGCTAAAAGCAAATAACCCCCATATCATTTTCCAAAAATAGAGAAGTCGTGGTATCGGGTGGCGCGGTAGGCTCTCCCCATCTCCTTCTGCTCTCTGGTATCGGCCCAAAGGAGCATCTCCGTGCCACCAACATCAGCGTGGTCAAGGATCTCCCTGGCGTGGGCGAGAATCTCCAGAATCACGTGTCCTACACCACCTCCTACACCATCAACGAACCAAACCAATACGACCTGACCTGGGCCGCAGCGACCGAGTACATAGCCTTCCAAAAGGGTCCCATGTCCTCGACGGGCCTGTCCCAGATAACCGGCATCCTACCCTCGAGCTACACGACACCAGATCATCCGGACCTGCAGCTGTTCTTCGGTGGCTATCAGGCGGCGTGCGCTACCACCGGCGAGGTCGGCGCCGTGCTGGACAACGGAAGGCGGAGTATCAGCATATCGCCGACTGTTTTGCATCCGAGGAGTCGAGGTGAGCCGTGGGCGTCGGGAACTTTTCCTCGTTGATTAAGAGCGGAAAGCGCTGGCTTTTTCTTAATCTGCTCGGCTGTTACGCTTTGGGGATCCGGTGATGAATAGCGCTGGAAGATCGAAACGATAGAGTCATTCGGCCGCTGGTTTAAGGCCGTCGTATCGGCGCGAATCTGCTCTGTTTTAACTTTATGCAGTTGGTATAACGAAGGTCTTTGTATTTTCAACTAGTTTATCCAGCTCATAGTTTTTTTTTCTGTTTCTTTTGTTCTATTTTACTTACTCTGCATTTTTAGAAAAAGCATTGCTTTAATTGTGATATCATTTGTTTCATCTTTCTTTTCACTAAATAGACACGTTTTGTTACTTTTGTTTGAAATTTAATCAGATTACATTTTTAATAAAAAAAAAATAGTCAATAATTTTATAATTGAAATTCCTCATTGATGCAGTATCACTTCAAGTTATTTTAATTACAATTGCTTTAGAAACTGCAACAGTTATTCAAAAGTTAGCGCTACAGTTGAAACCGTTGCCTTGTTAGAGAAAGTACTTATTGAAACAAACTAACTTTACGTAGTTGTAGATAACTAATATTTAGTTATTTAGTTATAAATAAAATTAAGCATACCTGTTTGTTAATCAACATTCTCATTTACGAAGACAAAGAGTTAACCTCTTTTGTTATTTCGACATAAATTAACTGCAACAATGAAGCACTGTAAAACTTACTTATTTATATTAAAAGATTTATAAGATTTTTCCGTAACATCAATCTACCGTACAGATAATGCCACTAGAAAATTCTTTCCTTACGTATACATTGACGTTCTTTTCAGGCACAATCCGATTAGCCAGCAGCAATCCTTTCGTGTATCCAATCATCCAGCAAAATTACCTAACCAATCCAATAGACGTAGCTATTTTAGTCCAGGGAATAAGGGTCGCTCTTTCTCTGGCTAATACGAAGGTATTAAGGCGGTACAATATAACTCTGACGAATACGCCGCAGCCCGCCTGCGCGAGGTTCCCGTTCGGTAGCAACGAGTACTGGAGTTGCGCCGTCACGCAGGACACCGGCCCCGAAAATCATCAGGCAGGCTCCTGCAAAATGGGCCCGCCCAATGATCCCTGGTCGGTGGTCGATCCCGAATTGAGGGTGTACGGTGTCAAGGGATTACGAGTGGCTGATACTTCCATCATGCCAAAGGTAAATATTGTCGGTCGCTAAAGCGCGGATTAAAACCTTAATTTATGCAAGGGGCGATTTATTGTGATCAGCGTAATGAGATTTTATTAGTTTACTAGTTTTGAATTAAAATTGCTATATTACGAGGATCGTGTCCACATTAATATTCATAACTTAGTTACTTATTTTCAAAGTATTGGGGTTACCAAAACAAGCGTTATAAAATAAGCATTAACTCACGTTCGTATTGACGTGTTTATAAAAAGTGCATATTTCGAATAAATGGTTCAAATAGTCATCATTATACCGTCGCTGAAATTAATTATGACCATAATGTTGAGATGAAGATTAAGAAAAAGCATATT
>JAPYZP010004265.1:0-10440 GCA_030522985.1 Torymus sinensis
CATTTTTGCGAGATAAAACCTAACATAAATTAACGACCACCGCTGAAAAGTGCTTTCCCAACCAGCGTCCCTCTGCCTTTCCGAGAACATACCTTCGCTCTCCATAAGACCGTTGCGCGCCACGAGTAAAAGTCCTATGCGCACGTCCTTGCCACGGTGCGCCGAAGGGCCGCGCGCGCCGCTCGTTCGTCATTCGAGCACGTCGCATGTTGACGCAAACGTTGCACCGATGAGCAATTTAGCCGCGCGCCGCGGCTTTACTGTCAGATCATTTGAAATTGAAATTTTTCCAGGGGTTATATATATGATGTATATGAAGGAGCTGTTGTGTGAGAAGACGCTGACGTTCGTGAGACGATGATGCTTCTTGGGTAATGTCCCGTCGTGGCGATGGCGGTGGTGGTGGTGGTGGTTTGTGATGCGCGTGACGCGCTGCAGCGGTGCTAATTTTTCTTCGACGGTTTCATCGCGATGACGGCTGAGCATAGATATTTTGTTGCTTTCGATTTTAAAGTTTAAAATGACCGATAAAATAACAACGGATAACGATCGAGAAAGCGTTTTACATTTTTTTCACATTTATTTATATATTACTTAATTTGCTATCAATAGCGCCATTTAAAACGCTACCCGCAAAGCAAATACGCTAAATGAAGTTGCACCATCTGAAGAACCTCTCGAAGAAAACCCCTCGCATTATTTCCCCCGGTCTCTCGAAAACACCTCTAATTAAATCAGTCAAGCGGCGGTAGCCATCCGAGACATCTTCTCTGCCATCTCCTAAACAGCTCAGCGGCTTGCCGGAAATCACTCGCCGACTCTCAAAGTCCAAAATAAGAGACGCGAGACTCACTCGTTAGCCCCCTTCTCCCTCTCTCGCGCATGATATCCCTCCCGACGTCCATCTTCGTCGGCAAATACGAGCGTTATCTCGGCCGGCCGTCGACAGGTGTGCAGAAGAGGCTTTCCTCCGCTCCGGAATCGTCCGCACACGACGCGATTAGATTTCGCCTGTTACGTATTATATATACTACGCTCGCGCGTGGCTGCGATTTATCGCGATCCGATTGTGAAAGCGCGCGCGCGCGCGAGTGAGGCGAGAAGAAGATGCGGAAGCGAGTGAGTTAAAAGCGAGATCTCGAGCGCGCCAGCTTGACGGACGTCGCCCCGCTCGCGCGAGCGCCGGTTTCTCTCTCCCACGCGGCGGGAAGTGGAGCGCACACTAGCCGCGCGCCGAGTTTCGACGAATTTGATATTTTAAGCGACCGCCGCGCAGAGGCGCTCGAGGGGGACAGTTTCGCTAGATCGGGAGACGAGCGCCGAGGGGGTATGATATTACGGGAAGGAGTATTGTGTTTCGTCGCTTTTGAATGGGGGGCGCTAATAATGATATCTTGGAAAGGATTTTTTATTTACGTAAGTGGTTGATAGGGATCGCTGGAGGATGTTTCGGTATTCATTTCTGAAATGTGCACTTTGAAGCAAAACTATTCAGAATATCAGAATGACTTAAAGAACGCGTTTTATTAAATGGAATGATTAAGGGGCTATGTATTAATCGCCGATATTTTTAATTATCATTTTGATGTTTGAATTCTTTTTTCAAAAAGAGTTTGTAATTGATAATCTTCAAAATTGAAAATATTAGTCTTCAAACGAAATTTCAAATATTATATATGTTTTATTTTATTGCAATTTATTGATATTTCTATGTTTTTTTGCAACCATATGCTTTGAAAATCGCCAACCTCTGCAATATTATTTATTGAATCTCATTGCACCCAGACCTACAATTACCAGCATAACATTAATCCTGAAAATAAAAAAATGACAATCTTACTAACTTGATAAAAATAATGAAACTCCACCTTAGTAAAAAAATACTCATCTTTTACAATTAAAACTGAGTTTGAAAGACTACTGGCATTTGCTCTGCTCTACTCTGCACAACATAACCTGCTGCTTGCATCAATAACATATAGCTTTTAGAAAAAGAAATTTTGTATTGTTAGTTGGAATTGGATAACATTGAAGTATCACTGAATTTCAAGTTTATTTCAATCTGTCTTTTTGTAAACAATTCAATATATTGAATTTCCCAGATTGAAATAATATTGAAAGCGAAAATTTACTTTGTGTTAATCTTTATTTTAAATTTTATGTGTTGTTGTTGTGCGATGTTTGGTGCAAAAATAGTACTCACTTAGTGAAATCCAACAGCATATGAGTCCTCTTGTACCTGCAATCTCAAACTTCTTATAACTAGCCGAGTTTCTTTAATGCTATCTAGTGTTTTTCGCTCTGCAGTCCATAATAAGTAGCATGCCAAGTTTCTGAGCTAGCTTGCCCATGACTAATAAAGGCACGACCAGGGATGAGGGTGCTGGATTTGGCCAAAACTATAAGAGCTACTTCTTTATGACAAATAATGAGACACGTGTCTCGGGGTTTTTCTGAATGGACCTTTTGTTCCGAGACCCAAGCTATTTTATGTTTAAAATAAAGAATTTTTTATAAATAAAAATAATAAATTTTTAATAAAAATGGGGTCTCTAAGGTCTCTTTCTTTGGTTATAGCTTTTTGAATATTCCGGTCATATAAATGGAATAAAAAGTTTATTAAAGAAGGCAAAAGAAGCTTTAATTTAAGCTGATTTTCGTTAAAAAATGTCGATTAAAGAATTTATAAGCTACCTAATATAAAGTAAGAAGATAGCTTAAAATACCACCCGATAAATGTTTGAAAAAATAAGAAATTTTTAATCATTTTCTTACTCTATTTTTGACAGCCTATAACTTATGAAAAAAATCGACATTTTTTAACGAAGCTCTTTTGCCTTCTTTTATAAACTTTTTACTCTATTTACATGACTGGAATATTTAAAAAGCAATTACCAAAGAAGGAGCCCTCATTTTTATAAAAGATTGTTCATTTTAGACATAACATAGTTCGAATTTCGGAACAAAAGCCCATTCAGAAAAAATCTGAGACACGTATCTTATTATTTATCATAAAGATGCAGTTTTAGCCAAAACCAGGACCCGCATCCCTGGTGCTCCCCTTGTAAGTGTACGCATTAACAAAACTAGTCTTCTATGGACTTCATATTCATTTTTCTTCATTCCAACCTTCTCGCTTGTATAGATATCATCTTCTTTGCCATTCAGTACAGGTAATAACTATTATAAAACCCAGCGCTCGAAATTTTTTCTCAGAAAAATCTGCTTTTCCGTGGCATTCATTGCAACCAATAACATCTTGTACGATTGCATAAATATTTACATCAATAATTCTAAATTTGGTATCTCAAATTTCCACTTCTATTTTATTCTGTATTTTTTTAGCAGAGGTACCTTTTTTGCTGATGGGACACCATCACTTTCTTTTTGTTGAAGAACCTTCTTTCTTGTTTTGCATCTTCCAAATCTTTTCTTGTATAAACCACCAGGTACTCGTCTTCGACTATCTGGTTCAATATTTCCTGACATAGCTAGTTTTTTTTTTATAAATAGGTACAGCACTCAAATTCACACTGTGTAAACACAGAAACTCAATTGCCAGCAAACAGTATGTACACTTAGCACTATGAAAATGTGACGATGCACACGCGACCTCAAAATATATTATGCAATGATAATTGCCGATTTGATTTATAAGTAATACGTACACGAATATGTATTCTTTGAAATACATAAAATAGAACTTTTGGCCAAGCAACAGGTAATACTAACCTATTAATAAGTCAGTAAAACACAAAAGTAAAATACAAACCTACAAAAGTCAATAAAAAAAATCCATTTTTTCGAAAAATTAACTAATTTTATAAATTGTAAATAATTTTTTCGGAATTTCATCTCAAAGCTTTTTATCTTCCTGTCACTATTGAAAAAACGACATATACGTTATTATTGTTTAGAAGTTATCTCCACACACCAAATCATTTCACGCGATTCGACATTCGATTTTTTAAATAATAAACATTGTAGTAATTCGGTTTGAAAATCATAGGAATAGGAACTATTTCAAACTCGGTTGAGGTGTTTTCAGCCCTCGACTCACACTCGTGCTGACCTCTTCACCCTTGATTGAAATAGCTCATTTTCTCCCCTTGTTGCACAATATACAATTATTTTATTTTATTTTATTGAAGTAAACGGGCCAAAGCCCTTTAGATAATACAATTATCATCATGATTTCAATTTTGATCAGTTCATAACGCAAAGTGCTAATTACGAAAAAAAAGCTTAAAATTGAAAAATATACTTTTTCATGTAAATGTAACACGAATTCTGAAAAATGTCCACTAGCGATAATTATACATTATTACATAAACTTAACCTCGGCTGTACCCCGCGCATTACACAAATCTAAACTCGCACGCATAAAGCAAAACGCAACGACGTTCCGAGTGCTTCATCAGCCCATGTACGGCGGTCGCATGCACGCGTGTGCAGTTAAATAATCATAATAATGCATTTTCCCGAAAAAATGCAGAAATTACCACATTCACGCGGGCTTGGAAAGTCGCGCGATTTGAATCTGCATATAGCCGAGGAACGACGGCCCGACGGCGATCATTAGGGTGACAATGATCGTCGCGGTCTCGCGCGCAAGAAGATTGCGGAAGCTCGTTTAATTGTGTGTAGCCTGAGATGGACGCTAAAGATGCACGGAGGCACATTAGGATACGCGAAAAGATTGGAGTTTGACCAGAGATTAGGAATCGTGATTTGTTGCATGAGAAATGGATGTATTTGGTAATCTGATTGTGGCAATTGAAATAAAGTTTTTGTTTATATACAGGGTTTTGTAAGATATATCAATATCAATTCTTTTCACTACTTTCAATCGAAAATTATTATGAAATAGTTTCGAAACTAACTGTAATATGTGTATTGAGGCAAATTAGTAATTTAGTTTTGAACATAGCCAGCCAAAATTGTTAGTCTTTGATCATTATAAGAATTTTTCAAAATAAAAATGTCTGTTGGTCTTTTTCGTATATTAAATAATTCTGATTTAGGTGTTTATTGAATACACTTTAATAACCCGATTCACCTAAATTGAAATCCACATTAAACACTAACTACTTTAATGAAAATACATGTTATTACAATATGCTGTTGCACTTTACAGTATGTTAATTTAAGCAAATGTATTCCAAAAGTACATTCACAGAGCTACTCTATACAAGCGCCATTCAACGCTCAAATGAATAAACAACTACATATAATAAACATTAATAAAGTATTACTAAATTAAACAATATAGTTTCCTTCCTGAATATCCAGATATATTACAAAATGAAAATTAATTTTTTTTTGCTGGTACCATGGTCATAAACGATAACAATCTCGAAGTACCAAACAAAGAAAAAAAAAATATCCACTTTACTTTTATTTCTGTCCTTTACACAATGAAACCCAATCCCAAGCATTAAAGAGTGCACCTCTGAATCTATAAATAAACAACGCGAAACACAAACGCGCAATCAATGAATGAACATCGCACTCGCACGCGTATCGTACGCGCATAATTACCAACAGCCATGCAATAAATACACACACACACTTCCACGCACACCCACATACATATACAGCCGTGTGATCCTTAGACGCTCAGTTCGGACGTGTCTCTCTCGCTTGTGCACTTACCCTCGGGCCTTTCGCGTCTCTCCCTCTTTACGGCCAATTGGAAATACGAGATTAGCGCTAAATAATTTACGATATGGAATTGTGGCTGAAGAAGCAGCAGCAGCAGCTGCTTGTTTGTGTAGCCGCCGCGCGCGACGAGTTTGCGCAATCGAATCGTCGATATACGCGCGCGCGCGCGGACCATTGTTCGGCGATTAAAAATCTTCGCAATTTATAGCAACGATCGGGAGAGACAGGGAGAGAGAGAGAGAGGGATGAGTCTACCGGGAAATAATTGTTATTTCGCAAAAGTTCGACTCAGCGGCAATTATACGGACATTAATAATAACGTTGGCGTAAATATCGAAAATGCAGGTTTGGATTTTCTCGGGAGATTCGTTTACTTGCGAAAATGAAAAATTCGTGAAATTATATTCACCGCAGAGATAATAATAGGAAAAATGGGTGATACATCAAAATTGATAAATAAATATGCCTCTGCTAGTTAAATTATTATTCGAGCTATGACTTATTATTAGATAAGAATTGTTCTAGAATATTTTTAGGGCCAGGAAATAGTTATATAACTATTTTAGGGCCAAGAGATAGTTATATAACTATTTGTTATATATATATATTTCAAACATAAATATTGTTTTATATACTTATGTCACGTACAACATATAATAGTCGAAAACTTACTGTTACGACAACACGTAGTGCATAAAAATACGTATGTCTAATCGGACATACTTTACCTGCATAAGATATTA
The DNA here is from genome assembly GCA_030522985.1 of Torymus sinensis. Taxonomy (NCBI): domain Eukaryota; kingdom Metazoa; phylum Arthropoda; class Insecta; order Hymenoptera; family Torymidae; genus Torymus; species Torymus sinensis. The sequence continues at coordinate 6,408 of JAPYZP010004265.1, forward strand.
TCTATGCGTTTGATAATCTATATAATGCGTACGAAAATGCGCAGGCTTTCTTTTCTAATAATGGGTTTTACAGTGTACCCATCCAATAGCTTCTTAATACTATTTCTGATAAATTTAACAACAATAAATTCCACCATGACAACACTGGTTACCTTTCTCTTACCACCAAACTACCTAGATGATGACACACGATTAAACAGACACCGGAGAGATTCAATAATAATTAGTCCGTAGCATCAAGTGTAACAATTTAAAATTTATTAAAACAATTGGTATTCTCCTCAACGCCAACAATTAAAACCGCAGCAGGTACAAAGTTTTTCTCGGATATGTGCGCACGCGCGCTCGTGGCAGGCGCATCTAATCGCGCGAAAAAGGTATCTCGAGCGCTCTCCGGCGGCGAACAGCGGAAGATTCGTCGTAAAATGCACATCAGGGAGCCTCTGCTGCGCGCGCGCACGCTTCATAGCTATGCTATACCTATACATTTCGCTGCCTCTATAGTTCGCGATTCCCGCGCGACTGCTGCAACGTACCACTACAAAGCCAACTTCTAATTAATTGGATATCGCTTATTGTATTTTTTTTTAGATTGTTTACTATATATCCTCGTAAAAAAATTTCATTTGGGGATTGTCTATTATAAGGCTAAAGTTTCGGAAAACTTATACAATTAGACACTCCCAAACTCGTTCCACTAATGTATACATTTTTCGAATTGTCTTATTCCATAAGTTTTTCCGTTTTTAACATTAGTCAAACAAACTCTCCCAAACGAAAATTTTTTACGCAGGTATGTACCGCAAAAATATTGCTTATTTATTCTATTTTATGTATATAAAATATTTTTCAGAGTAAAATGTAATTATTTTACACATTACATGTATTTAAAAGTATTTTGAATTATCATAAATAATTAGAAATTAGATCAGTAGTGGCATTCCCATTCATTATAAAAATAGTTTATGATATTTTGTACTATTTTCCATATGCATTCTGACATTAATAATCGTATCACAAACAATATCTGTTTCTGTAATAGTAGACTCTATTATTTTATAATGCATTATTTTGATATTTTTAGACGTATAAATCTTACGAATATATGATTTCCTACATTTAGTTTTGTACGTTTTCCTGCTCTTAAGATCTAAGAATATTTACATAAATAAGATTTTGATTTTCAACGTACATATCACATATGATATCAACTTAAAATTTTCCTTAAACACAGATATTGATTTCGCGATTCGCATAAAATGTGATACAAATCTGCTAAAACGCATTCTTATTAAAATAAATACTGTTGACCGTTAAAAGTTCAATCACAAGTAGCACCATTCACAATCACTTTACGCAACTCTTAGATAATGTACATGTAATTAATGTGAAGTTAACAACGTATTATAAAAATATATAAATTCTTTCATGACAAATACTATTTTTATATCTATTTATCGGCACTAGAAGTTGCTTTGGCATCAATCATAAAAAAAGAAGAGCAAACAATTATAGCTACATAAAATTTTTCTAAGGTAATAGGGTAACAGGCAATTTCTAAAACTAAAGTAAATCATCAGAGCTCGACAAAATGTTGTATGTAATGATCAACGACGGAAAATATCCTTTGCGTTTTTTCGGGCTCCAACTTCGGCTTGTTCTTATCTGGATCGTCTTTTAAGTCTTCCTCTGTGTTCTTCATTTCTAATGAAACAAACAATATTTGTTAATGTTATTTTATTTATAGTGATTAGTTTATTAACAAAGAATTCGAAATTGAAAAAATAATTAAAGGAATTCAGTAAACTTTCACTCCAAAAAAGTTTCCCAGTTTTTTTTTTGTTAAATAAATATAATAAACAAATAAACATAAATAAAAATATATTTGTACATGCAGATTCCAGATACGCAGCCAAATATCATCATAATCATATAAGAACTTCTTTACGCATTAATCAAGAAAGAAATCGCGTCGATGAACTGCCTGAAGGATCCTCCACTATTCGCAAACTCACCCAACTCGGCGGCCTCGCCCTCGTCCGTGAAGATGGCGTGCAGCGTGAGCAGGGCGCCGAACAGCCCGTAGAGCCCGTACCGCCTGAGCTCGCTCTTGAACCAGCCAGGCTTGGCGAGGGCGGCGAGGTCGCGCTCTGGGGCGTCCATTTTCCGAAGGTCGTGGAGAAGGAAGCGCTCGTAGGTGCGCAGCAGCTCGTCGATGTTGAACTCAAGGACTGCCGACCTCGCCGACGAGTACAGGAAGTAGGTGAAGTCGACCGCTGCCGACGAGTGCCTCGTTACCTGTCACAATTCAAAGAGACTCTTTTTTAGATTGATGGAGCTGATGTTTGTGAAGTTGCGCAATGCTGTACACGAGGATATATTAAGCGTTAGAAAAGTGGTGTATTATGGTGTTGGCGCCGGTTTGATGAAAAGAAGGTTGTCTTTGTTCGGGACCCGGAATGGGAATCTTAAAATCTCTTTGACCTACTTTTCGAGCTAAGCGGACGTTAGTTCCACGGTTCAAATCTAGTTGAAGAATAATCGAGGACTTTGAGCATTTTAATTACTCTGTGTTTTCGTTTAGCGTTATTTACACCCACATTAAAGAGTGTAATTTATGGAGACCGCGTTTTTCATCGCGTCATCATTAGAAAATAATGTTTACATTTTGCTTCCTCCTCGAGGAAGCTTTGTAATAGTAAAAGTTGCGTTAATTAAATCGCTCACAACGTCATGAGAAGTGTTATAGAAGTTTGAATCACATGATTTTATAAAATGTCTATATGAATCACAAGGGACTAATGTCATACATTATTTTCGCGGGCGAGTTCATTGCCCGAGCAACATAAGTTTACAGCAATATTATATCTAATAATTTTAGTGAAAGACTATTGAAATCATTATTTTTATTTTCAATGAATTTTTGTTTAGAGGTACAAGCATCTGATACATAAACACCCCCATCGACTCAAATTAATTATTATAATCAAGAAATAGTCTAAAATTTTGTAAAAATGATGCTTTTCTCGATCAGGCGGGGATAATGTACGAAATAAAACAAATTTAGTTCTTACGTATTTTTGAGCGACTTTTCGTTGACTGATCTGTCAACCTCTTCAGGCTCTTAAACAAATTTTTGTGTATGTTAACAACATGTTTGTTTAAGAGCCTGATGAGGTTGACAGATCAATCAACGAAACGTCGCTCAAAAATACGTAAGAAATAAATTTGTTTTATTTCGTACATGACCCCCGCCTGATCGAGAAAAGGATCATTTCTACAATACAATTATGGAGGGTGAAAAAATCTTCAATTCAGTCTAAAATTTTATCTACTTATTGAACATATTTTATATGAAATCATTTTTATATTCAATTAAGATAGTTAAAATAAATTACAACTACAATAAACCATCAAATGATGGACTTCTATGTTTATGCCGCGCACAAAATTTGAAAAATGGACTTATGTGGTTATGCCTCGGAGGAGCCTCAAATATAGAGAGAAGTAGAGACAAAGTACAATTTCATTTATTTTAAAACCAAATATAAAGATACTATGAGTAATGAAAAACTTATTTGTATAATTAAAATAGAAAACAAAAATATATAGTTTAAAGTTTTAATATGAATGCTAAGAATAAACAATGCATCATTCATGGTCTGGTATAGCCTATAGCAACCCGCGTAAAAATTTTAACTATTTCCAATGTATTGCTAGGACCATGGACAAAATATGACTCATAGGTGAGCCATTGTATTGACCATGCATGGTAAAAATATGGCCACCTGTGCTATCGGCCATATTTCACCAATACATTGCTTATGGTGTGGCCCATGTATTGGATATAAGCGAAGCATTGGTCCCACTCGCCCACCCCAATGTCCCATACTACCTTATGTACCCACACGGTTCCTATTTACCTTCGTGTTGCGTGTAGGGACTGCGATCTTCCCTCTCGCTCTCTCTCGCGAGAGTGGGGGGAGCGGCCATGTTGTGCTCGGCGAGAAGCGGCCTGCGCGCCGCAGTCAGT
>JAPYZP010004266.1:0-10439 GCA_030522985.1 Torymus sinensis
ATCTCAACGAAAATAAAAAAAAAGACAAAGTTACGGCATAGGAGAGCTCTCGCTTTATGGATTTGGAAATTTCCTAGAGTTACTCGAGACTGCAACTATACGTGCACACCCCATATATATGTATCCGCGGCGTAAGAGGCTTGCAGCGCACGCTCGCCATGCTTGTTTTCCAAAGTAGACGCGCGCAGTAGCGTAAATTGAAAACAGAAATTTCCCGAGTGTTACGCAGGCGAGAGGGGCTGTCACCGCTCGAACTTCAAACGATGAAACTTATGCGCGGCGGCGAGTTCACGGCGCGCACATATAACGACAATGTCGGGGGCCGCGACGGGGGCTCGGCTATTTTCGCAACTTTTAACGCTGTATATAGCTCCGAGCGGCGGTGTATCGTTGATACAGTCGTTATTCGCGTATTTCTTGCTTCGTCTTCCTCTTCTCTCGCTTTTATACGTACCATTAAAAGACCTTTGTAAGCGTATATACTTCCTAAATACACCGTCATCCTATTGCTCTGGCAATACTCGTTCTCCGGCATGATTATTATGTCCTCGCTGGAGGGGTGCGGCTGCAAAGAGGTATAACGTAAATTGTTTATTCCTTATTTATCTGTTCGCGTTGTAATATTTTTTATTTTTAATTTTGAACAATATAAAGTAGAGTTTAACTCGTTTAAAAATTAAAATTACTGCCGAGCGCTACGTCGAATGAACCATGGACAATTTAGCAGTTGAAATATACGTACGTAGGGTTCCATCTGCTTGGTTTCTCTGTAAAATGGATCGGCAACCTGCCAAGTCGTCATTATTGCGAGATCAATAAACACGAGGACCCCGACTACCATGAAAAGTTGATAGTCTTTTATAACCTGCGAACGCAGAAATAATAATAAATTAACCAACGCTATCTCTCCCCTACTATAGGAGCTCGTGCAAAATTCATCATCGCAATTAATCGTCGGGGGAAGCCCGTCTACAAGCCTAAAGCGCATCGTATACAAAGGCATATCATAAGTAATTGACGATAATGGTCTCAATGCTCACTTTCTTATTGAGCTTGACGTCGGTGAAGATGGAGTGCACCCTCCAGGTCTTGGAGAACATGGAGCCGAAGGCCAGGGAGAAGCCGGCCATGAGGAGCCACGCCCGTGCCGTGCAGATGTACGGGAAGGCGGTGACGCTCGACAGCTGCGAGTCCAAACCCAGGAAGATGACACTGCTGTACGTCAGCATACAGCCGATGATGATGAGGTTGTTCAGGTGGGGCGACGACATCTTTATGTACCTGCGCATGCGATCGATAAGTTATATCATCCATTTTCCTTCATTCCTACTATGAGCTTTGACAAATTTAAGATACAACCTACGTTAACTTTTAGCATTGTACGAAATAAAATTGCGCTAACACAAAACCTGGAATTTTTACGCGTGTAGATGAAAAAATACACACCTCTGATTCCTGTACTTGATATTGATGGCGAGGAAGATAGCGGCCATGACGATGCCAACGCTCGCAGCCGCTGCGAGCACCGAGTAAATCGTTATGTTCACCGTCGAGTGCTCGATTATGTGCAGCGTGCGGTCCTTCGGCGGCGACTTGCCACGCCAGACCAGCGGCTGACCCCGCGTCAGGTCCAACGTGTTCGTAATCGCGTCGTACTCGCCCACCTTCACCTCGCTGCCACCTTTTTTTTGTTGCGGCAAAGAAAAGAGGGTTTCGGTTTAGCGCTTGTCTATTTAGCGGTGATGTCAATGTTAGAGAAATTTTTTATGGCTGATAGTGTTTCGTATGAAAATAATGATCCCACGTCATGGCATACAAACGTTTATAGCATTCAGACCACAATAATAACAACGAAACATAACAAAATCAGCCTTCCACGACTCGCGGGCGACCAGGCAAGTAAGGAAAAAGGAACGAGTGTCGGCGTATCTCAAGAAAGTAAAATTACGTTTTTCACTTTTCCCTCGCAGAATAGGCGGTGAAGTTGCGCCTCGTGCGCTGACTATAAAGCGGTTTACGACTTGCCTCCGCGCGCGCGTCTCCTCTTATTTATATATATATATGTCGAGGAAAGACCGACGAAGGGTCCCATCGGATCTTTCTCTGGCAACTCGATTTCCCATCCGGCGCTGGTCACGCAGGCAAAGTTTTCGCGCTGTCACAGCGCCCAGCGTCTCTCCGCTTTTATACTCGGCAAACTTTGCGATATATCTCTCTTGTGGCTCTATACGTCGTGAGTATGGGCTATGCCGAGATCAAAGCTGCTTCTTCTTAGTATTTTATATATCAACGGCGCCCCCAACGAGAATTTCATTACCGCCGGCGTTATTCTTTCTTTTCGAAGAATCTCGCTCGATCGAATTGTATTTGTTCAATGTGCTGTGTAAGGACGTTCGACGATTTACGCGATTTTTAATGCCGCAGCGTTCCTTTGTTATTGAGAGGCTACAAATACGAGTGATATAGTCGGCGTCTGTAAAAAAATTTCGCCAAGGCAAGAAACGTCGGGGGGGGGGATTTTTATTTGAGACTGTCGCATTTCGGTTAAAGATATGAGGGAGAGGGAGCGAGTATCTCCGGAATAAAACGACATTACATCTTCTCGCTATACGTGTCGGCGACTTTTTACGATTTCCCTAGATTTATTGCACTGCCGATGAAGGCCAGGATATTGCCTCGCGTCCGAAGTACCGTTTTTTTCCACCCTCCCGAGTTCCTATACGGCTACACGCGCGCCACCGAGTGGATTTAATCAGTTTTATAATTTTTCAATTTTTATTTCGCATAAACTCGCCGAAAGAGAGAGACTGTTTTACAGAAAAAAAAGTTCTCCTCCTCCACCGAGCGGTAAAATAGTTTTCTCATTCCGGCTGTACTTTGTGCTCGTGCGCTCTTTCTACGGTCAGTCTATCTCGAATCTATCGATTTCTGTGCTCAACTTCTCGAATCTGTCAAAACGCTATCTCCCCCCCGGTGGATGTATTTTAAATGAGGCCCGCTCTTGAGGGAAAGAGAGAGAGTAGCAAAGAGTTCGCGGGATTAATTGACCTGTCGTCCGCGAGACGAGGGCGCTGAAGAATCGACCAATTTGTAGATTATCCGTATTTTGAAAGCAAAGTGTCGGTTTGCGGTGTACATACAGATATACATACATCCGCACATGTTTAATGTAAAAAGTGACCTGGAAAAGTTTGCGTACTTACTTTGGAATTGCTTTAGTAAAATGTATGCTTTCCTTTCGTTATCGTAAAAACGTACGGGACCCTGAAAATTAAGTACATAGACGTTAATAGATACAAAGCAGAAATTATTGAATTACTTATAAATAAAAGAAAATATTCAATAATGAAAAAGAATCTGCCATATTTCAAATTTAACTCCGTCTTATAACTTGTCATATTTACTTATTAAATGATATATCAAATCTTATAATCTAAAAAAGTTCAAAACAGAGAAGAGTATTTTGTTATTCATAAAATACCAATAACATTTACCAATGGAAGTTTGGAACTAAACTTGAAGCTTAGATCCAAACGGAGTGTATAATAGAGTTCTCAAAACTTGGTTCATTTACTTATAGAACTATTCTAAGTAAAAAAAAAAAAAAGAAGCCTCGGCCGCCTTTTTACTTTCCCCTAGACACGATCAGCGCGTCCCGAACCGCATCGGGCAGTTACCGAGAGAAAATTACCACGCGCGCGACGTGGCCGTATACCGCGGGTATCCCCCAGGGGGGGGGGTGGGAGGCCGAGTTGCGCCGGCGGTGCTAAATCCAGTTACCGCGCTGACACACTTGATAATAACGCCTCCTCTCGTCCATGTATTATTAAGACGCATTGAGATTTCCGTCGGCCTCCTAATTCTATTTTCGCCACGAGGCTGAATATTTGAAAAAGAAGCCAGTAAAAAATTACGAGCGGCCATTACCTATATAAGTGCTCGCACATACGCGTGGCTGCCACATACATATATCTATATAATATTCCCGTTCTCCGGGGAACCGAGGCGATGATGGAAATTCAATCTTTTATTAGGCCCGCCTCGTTTATTACACGCCCGTGCCGCTGAATAAGGGATAATCTCGCGCGTGCGTATAAGAAATCCTTAGTTTGTGTGACTAGCGTGCGGTATATGGTATATAAGTTGCCGAAAACAAATGACAGAGTATAATACATATATATATATAGAGCTAGGCGTGATTCGGGTGACTTATCTCAATTTGGCGCGACCTCTGGGACGCACGCGCGCGCGCCGGGGCCACGTAATAAAATGCCGCGTCGGCCATATAGGCGAAATGATAAATCGCGCGCGCTTTCCGTGCGCAATAGCAATAGGCCCCCTTTGCGCCGAAGGTAAATATTCATTAGCCGCGCGTCCTCGTCATCGTCGGGTGTGCGTTACATACGACGTTATACGGCCTTTAATCTTCGGCCAGCCTTAATCATCTTTTAATGACCCGGAATAATTTTCGCATTACATGCCCCCTTTTTTCCTACCCCGAAATTCCCCGTCGAATGCAAATCACCGTGGCAGAGAGAGAGAGAAAGAGAACTACGACGCGCTCCGATATCGCGAAACTACGGCAATTACCGACGTTCGTTCGTTCGTTCGCGCACTAATTCTCGAAAGTTTCGAAAGGCCAGCGAAGCGCGCGCCGCCGGCAGCGAACAAAAGTCCTCGTATAATGGTCCCTCTCTCTGTGTCTCCCGGCAGCGGAGATTAGGATCCGCCGGAGAGTCCATTAAGGGGCAAAGTTGTCCTCTGTGACTCACCGTGACGCCCTCGAAGCTCGTGTTCCTGAGGGCCTCGAGGAAGAGCTTCTCCCAGAGCTCGTCCCTGTAGCGAAAGTCCGCGACTGTCTGGTTGCGCCGGAAGTGGCGTATGCGCCGGGCCACGTGCTGTATGGCCAGCGCCACCGCCCAGATCCCGTCGTACGTGTAGCCGTGGAAGCGCGAGTACTCGGTGCCGCGACGCGAGTCGTACTCCACCAGGTACTCGTCCGGCGTCTACACCAAATCACACGCGGAACAACAATAGATTAGTGTTTCATAACATTTGTCTTTTCATAAATATAATTTCACTTATTTTTCAAGAGAAAATCTAATATGAACTTTAAAATCCAGTCTCTTGTAGAATTAGAAGAAAAAACATTATAGACTCCTTGTATACTCGAAAAAGTTCTTGGAATCGTTGACCATAAATAAAATGATGATGGTTATATGGTGGGGAATTGTGTTGGCAAGCCCTTAATCAAAAGTTTTCAAGTATCATGGGCTCTTACGCAGCAAAAGGAACGGCACATAAATAAAAGGAATAGCGTCTATAACGACCAATGGCAAATGAGCTTTAAAAAGACTTGTTCCTTTAACAAAATATATATAGATCAAGAAGCCTCTTAAAGCTTATTTACCAGTGATCGTTAAAGGCTCTTATACTTTTACGCGCGTGCTATTCCTTTCCTGCGCGTATACACGTCTTTACATCGGTAGTATATTAATGGCACGGAAAATTTATTCGTTTATATTTTACCAACCTTTCGCTATAATACTACAAATACGCCAAAAATTTAAATCAATTGAAGACAAAGCGCGCACAAACAAATCGCGCTCTCTTCGCCGAAAGGATATTGCATTCCATAAAGCTGTTTTTCGCGCGTACACGCGCCCCTCATTCGCCGATTGCGATTTACTTTCAATTCCCGATTCCGCGAATCGTCTCGCCGTACTCGAAGTTTGACACGACGTCGAGAGAAAAAGCAACGACTCGTATCACATTGGAACACACAGCTGTATATACGTGTGTGCGTGTGTCAAAGTCGTGATGAAAGAACCTTCTCTCGCGCCCCTAAACACATAGGCGCATAGAAAGAAGAGAGAGAGAGAGAGACATAGGCAAATCCATCAAAGCTTTGAGTCCCGCATACGTTACACGCGGCAGGGGAGCGCAATTTCAGGGAAATCACGATCGCATCTCCCCGAGCGCCATTTCGCGCGCGAATTTTCGAGTGAGAGGGAAAAATTCGGCGCACCGAGACTGTCACTATCAGCCGTCCCGGATTTTTCCCGGAGACGCGGGAGCTGTTTCACTCCCCCCTCCGTACACATACACGTACAGCCGCTCCACTCCGTCGGGAATAACTACGCATGTTTTATATACTCGCGAATCGCGCGTGTAAGGGGGCGTTTTACAATACTTCCCGTGCCGCCGTCGTTCTGGGAATCCCCTCGTGTGCATCAGTTCTTTTTACAGAGTTTCCAAAATACATTCTACTCCGTAGTATACCGCTACGCTACGTCTGATCTAGGTTCGATTTATCGGCGCTTAGTATTAATAATTTGACTAAAACTAAACTCTTATTAGCGACCAAAACCGGGGACACCAGAAGAGTAAATTACGAAAGAGCCGAAAACCCAAGCGAGCCGCAGGAATCGCGAACAAAGATGCGAAAGCGCTTTTCTTTTTCTACCCCTCTCCTCTCACTGCAGTCACACTTGCTGTTTTCAATGCTGGCTCGCTCGCTTTTTAAGTTGTTTTCCTCTTCGTTAGTCCCTCGCCACCGCCGACGCCGGCAATCCAATTTAAGTTTTTCGAGTGCGCGCGCGAGCCAGCAGCTAGCTGGCTCTGCCTCCGCCGAAAAACTTTTGCGCCCGCGCCGCGTCAGAAGTTGGCGAGTGGAGTACGCGTTCGCGCTTTTTCTCATCGCGCCGCGCCGCGGAGGCGCCGCCGAATCTCGAAGCCGCCCTAAAAATTGCTCCGCTTCGTCATGGAGGAAGGGAGAGTATCTGCGTGCCATATGCAGCTCACGCGGCGGCTGCTTCGTGCTCGCGAATGTGTGAGAAATTGCGAGACGTGACGCGCGCCTGAGCTGATGCCGAAAAAACAAACTATCTGGTATAGAGAGCAAGTTGGCTTTTATTTTATTCTTTCTTTCTTTATTTGAGGTGTCTCTTGCTTGCATTCATTGGGGCACGCGTGAAAGTCCATTCCGAGAAGTGCTGCTGTGTTATATATGCAAACTGTGCGGCTGACTCGTCGATCGTAGTGGTATTTTTGTATAGGAATTGTTATATCAGAAATATTTCCACTCTAAAAATCTACTTTTTTCTTTCTTCACTATATAAATGTGAGAATTTCAATACAAAATTAGATTTTCTCTTGAAGATCATTGAATCTTATATATATATATATGAAAAAAAAATATATATATATACGTGAAGAGGAAATAATAATAATATTACCAATTCGGAATCGATAATTAATCGCGTATCAATCGACCTCTTCTATCGAGAGCGGAATTTACATAATCCCGCGATTCGTCGGAATAAATAAGTCGGTACGAAGAGGTGGGAGGTGTGCGATCGATAGGCGCCCCAAGCATTTATTAAAGCGGAAGCGCCGTCGAGAATCGCGGAAGGAGAAAATAAGACGGGGGAACGCGATCGGAGACGGCGCAGAAGAAGAAGAAGAAGAGGACGAAGACGGCATTGATGCGATTCATCATATTCGAGGATCGAGAGAGAGAGAGAGAGAGAGAGAGAGCGGGGATATCCGACTAATATGAAGTACCACCGCGACGCGTCTCCTCTCTCCCACTCTCATCGACAGGTCACAATTTCCGCGGATAATTCAAAACCGAGACGCGCTCGTTCTCCTCCCCGCGACATCCGTCAATATTTGAGATGAGTTTGAATCGATTTAACTGCTTTTACATCAGCCCGCGCGGTACTTCGTCAGATATACAGAGTTTATGTATATGAACTTCGCGGAGGGAAAGTCTGAAGAGAGCGCAATACCCCCTACAAATTGAAGCTAATACGCGCGTGGGGCAAATCACGGCGCTCGTGCCTCGGTCTTCATGAAAATCTATTGGCCGACTTGCGGGAAGTGATAAAACAATGATGCGTCTTTTTCTTGCGGCCCCGCCCGTCGGGAAATCAGGACGGAACTTCTCGTTTTGAAAGATTTTTTCGCGGAGGGGAAAGTTTCGTGTACTTACGATCCCGGAGACGGTGATCTGCTGCTCGGTCGAGAGCGGAAGTAGGTCGGTGAGGATGGTGCCGTGCAGCGCCTCCTGCAGCTCCAGCGGCGCGCAGGCGACGTCCGGCCGCAGCCACCACTCCTCCGTGTACATGCCCATTATCACCCACTGGTACTTTCGCCCGTACATCTTTAACCTGCACGTTTAACACGGAGATACATTCTTGTATTTATTACATTTTGTGGAATAAGGAATTTTGGTCCTTTCCGTGAGTCCTCGTTAAAGTAAGAAATACGCTGATTATATTCATTTTTATAAAGAAAGAATATAACCATAAAGAAAAGCTTTAACCTAGAAAATTCGCATACATTTTCGCATAATGTGTACGCTACCGCAGGAGGTAGAGATATTACTTCCGCAGTAATACGGCTAGGACATTTTAACATCTGCAGGATTATGTGCACTGACTTATTTTTCAATTTCATATACTTTCTGTTTTATGATACACACACAGTTTTAGTTTTCAAGTAGTGCTAAGCATTCAAAGTAATATTTAAACCCGAAAATAATCCGCTGTGCTGTGGTAAACAGAAAGAAGGGTATATGTAGTTCGCTAACTGAATTATATTTTGTATCGGCGGAACTTTTCACTCAGCTCTATCCGCGATAAAAATAGAAAAAAAACTTGCGAGCAAAAAGTTGCGCGCGCGCGCTCCTTTTTTGCAAGTTAGTTTTACGCCGAGCGCGCGGAGAGAAAGTTCGGTTTTATTGTGAAATTTCCAATTTTTTTTTTCTTTCCCCACCCTCAAAGTTACTACCGCTACTACGACTACATCGGAAGCGAGCTTCGTCAATAACTTCAATGTATTTACGGGAAAAGTTTGTTTACTGCGCAAGGGATACTTCTTCATTCTTCGACTTTTAAACATGGATGACTTATTCAGCGTTCGACAAATTGAAGAAAAAAAAAATTGCTCACCTATAAGCCTCGCAGAAAATCTTCCTCGCCCACACCTCGTTGAAGTTGCCCAGGATGATCCGTACGTCCTTCGTCTTGAGCTTCTCCAGGGCGGTCGTCACCTCCGTGGCGAAGCTCTGGCTCTCCACGACCTCAATGTCGTTCAGATCCAGGTCCGAGATCAGTCTATTGTGCGCCTGAAATTCAGAAACAAACGCAGAGCGGCTGCCGTTACTTTCCATTAGTCCCACGTGTACACGCACGCGCGCGCGCAAGTAACAATTTTTTCTCGTATTTTCTATTTTCCGCACGTGCGTGTGAGCGAAGGGGAGAGAGAGAGGACATTTCGCGCGCCGTCGTCGTAAAAAATGATTAACGCACGCCTGGGCTCTTAACGCGAGCGTAAACAGGGAAAGCTTTATTCGTTGCCGTGTGTGTGTGTGTGTACGCGAGCTAATTTTTCTCCCGGAATTTTATGTTGTCGTTTTATTGAAATGCGGAAAAGCTGTCCCGGACTTTCCGCCTTTTTGCGTAAAATTCCTACTTTGATTGCTTTTTATGAAAGAAAAGTAGGGAAAAGAAATTTAGCGAGTATACGATCAAAATGGACTACTACTGTTGAAGTGAAATTTTTTATCAGACAATTTGCTTTACGGGGAATATGATGTTCTCCACGCTTTTAGCTCAACTAAATTAAAATGAATTTTATTCTCGCTTCTCCTGAATTGTTCTTGAACTCTCTTACGCGCCTTCTGAGAAATTGGTTATTTAAATAGCTACGGGCGGGTCGAGTACTCGGAGCAAATGCATTTTTACCTGCGGACTATATCTCGACTCTTCATTTTACAGCGCGCAGTTACGATATGCACGCGCATAGATGTTCGTGAATTTCGGCGCGCGCGCCTCGCGATGAAACATCCCTTCGTAAATTTACCCTCGGAAAATGATTAAAGTGGAGAGGCGAGCAAAGAAATTATTAGTCTAACCGCGCGCAATGAATAATTTACTATTATTACGGCGAACCGTGTATTTCCGCGCGCGGAATTTACCGATGTTTTGAAACAGAGTGAGAGAGAGCGCGCGCATTTGTAAATCTGGGATAAGTAGGAAATATACGGCACCGAGTTTGACCTACATAAGAGCGCGGCTACGTACATGCTGAGAGGGAGAGGGAGAGCGCGGGCAACAAGACGTTCTCATTTTGTATTCCGCATTCCTTCTGGGATTTTCAGTTTAATTATATGCGCCGACGTATGAACGTAAACATCTGTTGCCGAGCGCGTATTCGCGAATAATCGATGCACAGATTCCGCGCATTTTAACGTCCGCTTGTATTAAATTTGTAAGGGGGTGGAGAAACTATTCTATATTTGACACGCTTTGAATTAACTATTGTTGTAAAGCAAAAAACGGAGAGAGTTACGATTCGATAATTTAGTTATGTATCAGCTCTGCGCTAGCTGCCCGCAAACAAATTGGCTTAATTATCCTGATTAAAATGGG
>JAPYZP010004267.1:0-10439 GCA_030522985.1 Torymus sinensis
TCCTGCAACTGCTGCAGCAATCGCAGCCGCTCCTTGTTCGACGACTGAAGCGTCGTCATCAGTTGGAGAAATTGGGCTGGGCGCATTATTTATCGATATATTCTCATTTTTCATAAATGACGATAGGTATATTTTTGTAAAAATATTTTCCACTAACAGAGCAAGTAGATACATCCGATTTTTCCGTAGATCGCGAGGACGAAGTTCATTATCTTATCTTCTGTGGTCGACACGTCCAAGTAGTGTGACGAGGTGACCAGGGATATTGTGGCACGATTCAGGCACAAAATATATTTACGAAGCCTCGTCTTTCGTTTCTGCATGATGTCGCTTTCTAACCAAGATTTCCTGTTTTTGTTGTTGTTGTTGTTTGTTTTACATTTGTATTATCGGTATAGTTAAAGTATGAAAATAAAGATATAGCAATGGGTTTATAAATCGTATATAACTAACGCGCCAGCGAAGGCGAAGGTCTCGATATCATCTATCGACTCTGGTTCCGTGTTATGTCCATTGAACTTGGATTCCACCAGTGGCACGTAGTAGACGAGACACGCCGACCAGTGCATGCTTATGATGATTATAATGGTGAGCTTCATCATTTTGACTTTGTGGTAGGACATGTGATACGACTACAATGAAAGATTTTTCACTGCAATAGTAACACGTGAGATATTCGTGACGGATGCGCTGCGTTGGCAAGGGAATTTCGAGCACACACGCGCGTATACCTTGTGAAACTGATGAATGTAGTTGACCAGATTTCTTATCCGGAATATCTTGACGAAATTAAAAGCCGAGCAATACCAGACGGGGTGCTCCCTGCCCGCGTGAGACATGAAGTCAAATATTTCGATGGGGGCAGCTGACAGAACGTCGAAGAAGAAAAAGCCTTTCAAGTACTTCCTGTATGATGAAAATCATTGATTACTTTTCTCTTTAGACTATATCAAAATTCGGGGCGTTTCGAAATATCTCACGTAAACACGATCCTCGGATCGAGGGTGACGGTTTTTATTCCCTCGTCGTAATATCCCGTGAAGAAATGCAGGCCCGTGTCGAACAGCATCACAGAGTCGATTAGCATCATATAGGGAAGGCTGCCAGTTTGGTCCTCGAAGAAAAAGGCGCTGAGGTAGGGCGTCATCATGAGCGCCATGAACGTGAAAAACGTCATGACAATGTCCCAAAAGTTTCTAAAAGTAAGTATTCCAAAAGCCAATTCCAATCATTATCTGAACTCATTATGATCTATGTAAATCTTTGGATTTGACATACTTGAACGGACTGAACGGATGGACCATATACGGAAAGCTCTGGAGATGTTTGCTGATCTCGTATCTGATCGCCGTCGAGCTTTTCAGGCATGCTTGAGCAAAATAATGATTGGTCGACAGGACGCGCTGTCGGGTGAGCCAGCGATCGATACGGGAAAACAGATCCGTGCCGCTGATGTACCTGTTGACTACATCCTCTTGTTTCTTTTGTCGACACTCGTGACTTATCACTGGGGCTTTCTGATCGAATCGGGTTGTAAGGTTAAGAAAGAATTTCTTATTTCAGAGATTCAGAGGAGGGCGTGTATAGTCTTACTTTTTTCAATTCGGAGTCCAGACTGGGCACCAGTCCCATCAGATCCATGGTGATGACGTTGCTCGTACGGTTATGTTATGGAGAAACTTCAAAACTAAGGTTATTTTTTTGTATCGATCTTATGTTGTGATATACGAAAGTAGACGCAAACATACGGAGCGTTCGAATTCTCGCGCGCTTTCTCGTTGGCGGCAACGCGCGCGGCCCGGCAGAAAGCTGTCGTGGAATCAAAACGCGAAACGTTGCGAGGTGGTGTTAGGTTTGTGTTCGGGAGTACGGGAGTTTATACACCAAATACGGTATGGACCGTAAAGTTTATCTCTAATCGTGGGCGTCGAGTGAGAAACGACATTAGATGAATCTAGTCGACAGTTCGAAGCATGCGACGATAAATGCCGCCTGATAAACCCGACGATTTTTTCCGGCCGACAGACGTAAATGCAGCTAGCCAAAATGTAAGTCGAAAGGTTATGTACTTACTTCCGGCTTTTCTTTCGTGTTAAATTTTTCTTTTGGAAATTGTAAATTGTGTGATAATGATTATTAGAGTTGAAGTTAGTGGACAGTGCTGTAACGATTTGCTTTCGCAATTCAAATTTATCGAGTTTTTCAGATAAATTAACATTTTTCTTTTATAATTACACTATTACAGTTATAGGGTCTGTTTGAAATTTCGTATCATAATAATAACAAGTGTCGTTACGATTTTTCAGGTACAGTGCCGTTTTATTCTCTCTCTGCATTTTCATATCTCTTGCTTGTGCTGAAGATTATTACAAGCTGTTGGGTATTGATAGGACAGCTGATCAAAGAGATATCAGGAAAGCTTTCAAAAAGATTGCTGTAACAGAGCATCCGGATAAGAAGACTGTAAATTTCACATTTTTAACTCACTTTTTCACCTTTGATAAACATTTTTTAAATAAATTTTATTTTTTAGGATGATCCAGATGCTCACATGAAATTTATAAAACTGACAACTGCATATGAGGTATTGAAGGATCCTGATTTAAGAAAGAAGTATGATTTGTATGGAGAAGAAGGCCTTGATGATTCAAAAAGAAGAAGCAATTATCACTCATATACATACTATCAAAATAATTTTGGAATTTATGATGATGATCCTCAAATTGTAACTTTAAATAGAAATGATTACTGTAAGTTACTTTATTTCTTGGAAGTAACTTTGCACTTATTCTAAAATGTAATAACATTGAATTTTTTAGTTGACAGTGTCCAGGACTCTGAAAAAATGTGGTTTGTAAATTTCTACTCTCCACAGTGTAGTCATTGTCATCATTTGGCTCCAGTTTGGCGAAAAATAGCCAAAGAACTCGAAGGTGTCATCAGAGTTGCTGCAGTCAATTGTGAAGATGATTGGCATATATGTTCTCAAGTTGGCATACAATCTTATCCAACTTTATTATATTATCCATCGGTAATTATGGCAATAAATATTTATATTGCATAAATTTTTTTATGTTATGGATTTATTTTATCAATGTTTTATAGAATTCTAAACAAGGAGTGAGATATAGAGAAGAAAAATCCTATGATGCTATTATGCGCTTTGTTTTGGACGAAATAGATGCTGATATACGAGAAATTAGTAGATCAGTGTGGAAATCATTATTAAAAGGCAAAGATCCAACAGAAAAACCAACATTGGTCTTTATTTGTGGAGAAAATCGGTATTGTTTCACAACAGATGAAAGATTAAGAATAGCTGCTACATTTGTAAGTATTTTTATAAATTATAATTTTTTACCAGAATTAAAGTTCAAAATTTTTTAAAAGTTACTTTATTTATAAGATTGATCTAAATTGATGTAGAAACTATATTAATTAGTGTTTCCAAGTATTTTAATGAAATAATATTTGTTTTAGGATAAAATGGTTGATGTCAGAGTATTTAATTGTAAAGATGATAATTGTGGTATTTCACTTTCGGAGACAACTGGTGTTGTATATTTACCACCTCCCAATACTCCCAATTTTAAGCCAGTCTTATTTGAAGAGGTTTTGGAAGTAGAAGATCTAGTCAAAAAAGTTTTAGAGCAATTACCTGAGCCTCAGGATATTAGTGATGCAGAATTTGATGTAACTAAATCATTTTATTTAATAACATTTTTAATAACGTTTTATATTTAATAAAATAAATAATACCAATATTTTTATAGAATATTTTAGAAAAATTGAAAGAAAAATCTGATGATGGCTGGCTCCTTTGTTTTTATATTGGTCATGCTACAGATTTTGATGTGTTACTAAAACAACTGCCAAGTTTACTAAAAGATGTTAATTTAGGTGAATATTATATGTCATAAAAATTAAATAGATGTAACGAAAACTTTTCTAAAATACTCTTGTTTTGTAGCTAAGATAAATTGCGGTCGGTACTCAACATTATGTAAAAATTTGAATGTAAATCATTATCCTGCATGGGGTGTTCTGAAACCTGGTGGTGCATTTGAATTACTTCATGGAAAAGATAAATTGAATGATATTGCTAACTTCGCTAAAAATAGTTTAAAAGCACAAAATGTGTGGGCTCTTTCTGCTCAACAAATTCATTCCATATTAGCTAAGCAGAGTGGTATGTGTTAAAAGTATTATTATCTATTTAAAAATATCATTGACTCTATAGTTATTTTTAATAAACTTATTAATTTTTGCAGATGAAGCATGGTTTCTCGATTGGTATGCGCCTTGGTGTCCACCTTGTATGCAATTTCTTCCGGAAGTAAGAAAAGCTTCATTAGAATTTGAGCCATCAGGAATACGTTTTGGAACGATTGACTGTACGACACATTCCGACATTTGTAGGCAATACAATATTAAGTCATACCCTACAGCAATGCTTGTTAATGGCAGTACTAAAATTCAATTTTCTTCCCAAAGAACTGCTTATCATATAGTAGATTTTATCAATGAAGCTATAAATCCTACAGGTAAATCGTGTATATGTAGCTACAATTCATAAAACTAAATTAGTAGTTGATTTTTTTGAAACACTGTATGACATAGTAATTACATATTTTTAGTCTTGCATTTAACATCAAAGAGCTTCAATCAAAAACTAGGAAAGAAAAAAGGTAAGCATTTATGGGTAGTGGATTACTTTGCACCTTGGTGTGGACCATGCCAACAATTAGCTCCAGAGTGGACTGCAGTAGCCAAAGCATTCAAACCACTTTCTTCATTTGTTAAAATTGCAAGTGTTAATTGTGATGCAGAAAAATCCATATGTCAAGCACAAAATGTCCGCAGTTATCCCACAATTAGGCTATATCCATTAGGAAGTGATGGCTTGAATTCAGTAGCGTAAGTTTATCAACTTTATTTAATAAAAGAATTTAGACATTTGCATTTTACAAATAATATTATATTTACAGAATGTATAATGGCCAAAGAGATTCTACTTCGTTGATGAAATGGATAGTAGGATTTTTATCAGTCAAAGTAGAAAATTTAAACGACGGAAACTTAGAGAAAACAGTATTAAATACCAATGAAGTCGTGCTCGTTGATTATTATGCTCCCTGGTGTGGTCATTGTATAACTATGGAACCGCATTTTGCAATAGCTGCTCAGGTAAATTTTGTAATTATGACATACACATTATTGAATACAAATAAAATTTTACATTTTCACAATTTTTCATTTTAGCTGCTGGAAGGAAAAGTTACTTTTGCAAAGTTAAATTGTGATTACTACCGCCACCATTGTGGACAAGCCGGAATCCGAGCGTATCCCACGTTAATGTTATACTCGACAAAGCACCACCGTAAAAGTTTACAGAACGGACAAAAGGTACACAGCACAACGGCTGAGGCCATTCGAGATGAAGTACTAGCACTTTTGCCGCAACACAAGAGGACAATTGACCACAATGAATTATAATAAGAAATACTCTAGGTGCCTTAATGCGGTATCAATGACCCCTGACATCGCCGGCCAAAACAGAGACATAACACAAGTCTAAGAGACTTATATATTTTGATTGCGATATTTTTAAATTACGCCATTGTGATATGCAAGAGAAGGTGCGACAGAAGTTTTTCGAGCATTCCTATATCTTCCTGTAAACATAAGTACTCCCGATTTTTAGATAGGCCTAGCATAATTTTGTAGAAAAAGTTCAATCTGTTGATAATAGATTTTTAAATTGATTTTACAATCGTGATTTTTATAGATCTGAGTAAAATTATTATACAATTTCATTTTTAGGTAAATTTTTTTATACACTAGTAATTATAACAGGTATAAAATGAGATATTGATAGATTGTGTACATATAAAAAATCTGTATTTCTTCATTTCTTTTTTTAAACGTGTTTTGAAAACATATACAATTTATATACAAAAAATCAACTTATAAAATTATTGATTTTTATGAAAGTACTTCATCATTGTCACTATTGTCATCCAAACTGTACAAAAATGAATCACTCTCAAACATTGGGAAATAAAATCTGTAAAAAAAAATGATTTATTGATATTTACTCTATTAATTACTTTAATTATTTATAATCAAAAACTCACTCTGCTCGATCCCATACTCTTTTTGCTGGTAGTGTGTAATGATTTTCTTCATCCATATGTGTATTGAGGTTCTTCAAATCTACATTACAGTAGACACATCTGCTAGAATGAATTTGTGTTCGAATGTAATTCACCATTTTTACCTAGGTATAGTAAAAAAATGTCTCTGTTTTAATTAAAAATGATTAAATATGATATTCTTCAGTATTGAAATATTTTATACCTTCTCATAAAATGTGAAATCTTTAGTTACAAGTTCAAAATCAAAATTATGAATAGATTTCATGTGTTGTAAAATAATAGTAAAATCTTGAACAGTTTCTTTACAAAACAAACACGTTATAGTTATACTCTCATTATTCCAATCTGACCAGTCTCCATCTTCATCTTCATTACTACTGAAACCTGAAGGATCTTCAGTTTCTATTTCCTGCTGTTAAATTAAATGCAATTGTAAATAAAATATATCATTGAATTAAGTACTTGCTAATACAGGAGTGCAACAACTTACTGGTTTTATATTTTTTCGTTTTCTTTTGTTGTATTTATCAGATGAATAATTTGTTACATAGTATTTATCATATATCTTATTATTAGGATTTACTTGTTTATGTAATTTTTTACGCATATGCTCTTTGAGTACAAGGCGATTTTTGAAGTTTTTTTCACAATATATACAAATAAAGCTAAAATAATGAAATTTATTACTTTTGATAATTCAAATTTAAAGATGATTAATTTGTTATATGAAATATAAACCTTTCTATATTAGTTTGTATTTTATCAAGATATTCATCAATAAAAACCAGATTTTCTGGTTTTCCAAGTAAGATATTATGTTTTTCAGAAAGATGTTTTACATATTCAATTCGGGAGCCTGAAAACTCTGTTCTACAGAACATGCAACCTCTCTTAAATGTTGTATCAG
Source organism: Torymus sinensis (assembly GCA_030522985.1). Lineage (NCBI taxonomy): Eukaryota > Metazoa > Arthropoda > Insecta > Hymenoptera > Torymidae > Torymus > Torymus sinensis. Next base: position 7,066 of record JAPYZP010004267.1, read on the forward strand.
ATCTCTCTCTTACTTGCTCTGATAAGACCCATTCCTACAAAAATTTATTGCATTAATAACTTGCTGTATATGAAAAGTATAAATTATATTCTTATCATACAAGTTTAGCTCGTTGTAACTCATCCCTCAGAGTTTTGTCTTCCATTAAACAATCAGAAAGTAAAAAATAAAACTCATGACTAGTTTTACCCTCTTCAGATTTTGAGTTACTACTGTCTGTTAGTGTTGTACAAAATGCAGTCAAAGGTTGTTCTTTGAATTTTAGCCTCCAATATCGAATATAACTTTATAACATAAAATACTTTTAATATAAATTTGAAAATAGAAAATAATATTTTTTATTGAAGAAAAAAAGTACCTTTTCAAACTTGCTATTTTTTCTACATCTCCAATTACAAGCTGATGCTCATTAAGTAAGTGTGTGAGAAAATCTTGTTCCTTAGATGGAAGAATAAATGAGGAATCACAGAGTAAACATGCTACATTACATGGTAGATCATCAAGATCAGTAAATTGTGATTTAAGAGTTATAGATCCTTCTTGTAATCTTGCTGTAATTTGATCAATATCAAAATTTGAATTGCCTATCAAAAATTCAATTAAAATAAGAGATTAAAAGGTTATATATTTCACATTTTACAATAGATGATTGGTTTTATTTGAATAAAGTAAAATTTTGTTAATATTTATCACAATATATTTACTTCTAAACATTTTAGTGAATTTGCTACAAACCTTTTGAAGACATATTTCTGCTTTATTTTTCTATTGTGCAATTAATTTTTCAATTTAAAACATGTTTTGCCATGATGTTCTTATAAGCGATTGTTTATCATCTTAATTTCTGCTAAGGTTATGTTGTATGCTATAATTACGTATATCTCTCATTCCATTCATCTGTATAAAATAAAACTATAAACAATGAAGAGAGTAAATAACTGTAGAGCTGCTTCTGCTGAACAACGTGTATATAAATATATATATGTATATCACAAGTAGAAAAGAGAATTCACATCATTCACACCAGAGTGGCAGCAGACGAATTGACAGAACTACCTATGTAAAGCTGTGTTCCGAAATTCATTTTCTTCTTACATTTTAATTTGGCAACGTAGGCAACAGCTGAACTGCTGAACTCCTTAAAGTGTAAGTCATATAACCGTAAAATTACTGTTCGATGACTGTCCTCGACCGTCAAAAACCGACAATGTTGCCAGATGAAAATAAATTTCGGAACGCAGCCATGTGATAGGAGATAGGTAAATAAAAAAGTGGGGATAATGAAAAATGCTGCCGCGAAACTGTATAATATTTAAATATTTAGTTATGAAAATATATTTATTTTTTATGCAAGAAGAGGGGATTATGTAATAAATTTGGTATTTCATTATAGGAAATTTAATAATTACACATTAATTATTGACAAAAATTATACTCTTTTATTTTTAAGTAAAAACTTTTTTTTAACTTATGTAATTCGTTTTAAGTATATTTTACAACATTAATATAATTTATTGTCACTTTTTAACATCTTTATCAAATATAACACACTCTTTTACAAAAAGTATTGATTTGTTTGTTGCAATACAATAGTTTTATAATATCTTGTTTTTTTTATCATAGAGTTACTTGTAGATTGAATCAAAAGATTCTTTCTGTACAGTCTTTTACCCAATGGGGATTTGATGTTCAGGCTGTTTTCGCAGACTTTGATATATTTTTATATAAACCATATAATAATGCAAGATGACACAAATGTAAGGTGGCACTACTGAAGAGAGTGCTTGGATATGTATTCCAGCATAACTCTATAAATCCTAAAATGACTAATCTAGTGGTAGTCTTAAAATCACAGCACCATGCTATATATGGCAATGTATGATAATACCATATATAAAATTGGTAATGTAGAGATCTGCTGAAAGTCAAACCAATAAAATTTGCAGCAAACATTGGTAAAATAAATAATTGGGAAGTTGTTGACATATCTATACAATTCTTTTTAGTGAATTGTGGTTGGAGCTCCTCTTGGACTTTTGTCAATTTACTATAAGAACTTAGGTATCTCCACCACTTTGGTGCAAAGTAAATCAAAGTTAAGAGATGCAGAGCCAATAATGTTACATGAAAATAAGGATTAACAAATAAATCTTCTGGTAAAAATCTCCAATTTACAGTCCATTTAAATTCAAAAATACGTCCCAAATTAAATGCTCCCATGATATATGCAATTGGATTTGCTTTTAAGAATGGAAGCCCCAATATAAATTGTATAAATGCACAAATAAATAATTGTTCTATCGTTCTAGGTATTCCTAAATTACAAAGGTAAGCAATTAACAATGCTGGAGCAAACAGTAAAATGTTCATTTTAACTGACACCGCTAAACTGTACAATATGCTTCCAAGATACCATTTTTTATCCAAAAATGCATTGATACTAGCAAAAAGAAGAACCATTGCAACTGGATCATTGAATAGTCTTAAAACAAATATAGAATGAATTCTGTACGAGGTAGAGAATATCATGATTAACACATAAGGTGGAACTTTCTTTGTACGTTCATAAATTCTGAAGACTAGAATAAGTAGTATAACATGGAGAGCTGCAAAGATGTATTGTGCAAGTTTAATATTGACCCCTTGTTCGGTGACATAATAAAGTATAGCAAAGATGTACACAAATCCTGCCGGATACACCAATGGTCCGGTATCACCTTTCAGCTTGCTATAATCATATGTTCCATTCAACACACCTTCCACCTCCTGCATATAAGCTTTCCAGTCAATCTCTGTATAAGGCACTTTTTCAATTACAGTAACATTTATGACTAATTCTAGCACAATGAACAGCACAGCGAACCAAAATAACTGTCTTGGGTCTCCGATAGCAGCTATCAGGTTCTTCCATGTTTCTTGAATTTTAATCTTACTCCTGAATTGTTTGTACCACGACTTAACGCTACCACTGGAACTGAGGTTAGACTTGTTATCCCGGCGAGGTGGTGCCATTATTAAAGACTGTACCCTTATCTCTCCTCGCACACTTAGCAAAGTCCATTTAAAGATAAGACGAGCGAGGCAGCCGATAGGTGCGCAAAGCGCGCGCGGCGACACGTTTCCCAAGCGGCGTTATAATATCGCTGCGCTGACGAACATAAATAGATCCGCGCGCTCATACCAAAATAGCATCAGCGGTGGTCGAATGCTACTGCCGCGATGAGATTCGAACTCCCATAAATCCTATGCACGCCGCCCGTATCTCCTATATATGCAAAGTGGAAATTACAAATGCAGATTCGCGTGACGTGTGACGCGGAACCGCAGTACGAAAGGTGCAACAGCAGTCTCCGTGCTCCGACTGCACTTCGGAG
>JAPYZP010004268.1:0-20095 GCA_030522985.1 Torymus sinensis
CCCCAAAAACTATTAAAAGACGGAACACACGCGTCATAATACATTATATATATATACCCACATCGGCAACAGGCATATATTCGCGCTCTCACGCGCCATCGACGTTTGCGCGCTCTGGTTACTGTCGGCAACGCCGGTGACGACGACGACGGCGACCGGGGGAGCGTATCAAATTATCGGTTATTAATAAAGCGCCTCGGTGCCCCGACCTCTCGCATCGGCACCTGCGCGCCTTCGGCCCGCCCGTCGGTGCACTTGCGGATCCTCGTTGATACAGTGGGTCGCAAAAGTTTGGACGAGGATCGAGTCGGAGTTTGGCCGTAATAATCATAGATAACTTTTGAGTAGTAAATAAAAGCTTTTCGGCGGTATTGTATATATACTTAATTTCGTAGCCCGTTTGATAACATTTATTCTACAATGATATATATTTTGAATAATACATGAAACGTAAAATAAAGTCATAAGTATACATATAAAAGTCTATTTATCTATACATCTACAAAGATAGATATTCAATAGCAATTAGTTTATCGCAATTAGCCAATTGATCACACATCACTCAATGCCACACAATCGCCGCCCATTCCCATCGCCGCGCTCTCTTTTTTATCCGCGCCACAATATTCCCATTCTGCCTTCCACACAACGATCCCACAACAACGACGACACGATGCCAAGCCAACAAAAAGAAAAAAAAAAAGAACCACCGTTCCCGTCCCGATTCCGCAGCATGACTCGAAACTTTTGAGCCCCACTGTATCACCGGCGTAAGACGTATATACCCGCGCGTGATGCGTACGGCTACGTACAGACATACACCTTCACACGTATATATATACACGCGTGCGTACACACAGACAGCGCGCTGGCAGGCGGGCAGGTCGCGCATCTTCGACTTTGACGTATATACACACGCTCAGCCGTCTCTCTCTCTCCCTCGATCGCTCGGCTTGGCAGCAATGACTTGATTAATAACGCCTCGACGCTGCGGCAGCGCCTAATACGCATTTCCGCGCCTCTCTCTCTCCCTCCCTCCCTGTGCGCGCATGTATACGCGCGTGCGTGTGATTCTCCCAGGGAGCGCGCTTTGATTTTCGCCGCCTTGGGGGTCTCTGTCTTGAAAGACTCGCGCGTGTGCGCGAGAGAGGAGGAGGAGGAGGATAGCTTCTCTTTCTTCTTCCGCCTCGCGCGCGGTCTTTGACTGTCTATGTGTGTGTATGTGTGTGTGTTTCGCTCGCGCTTAATGATATTCGCCGTCGCGCTGAGGAGCTTTGGCGGAGGTATATGGGGGTGGGTGGTAGGCTACTCGCGCCCTGCAGTGCGAGGGAAGAGAAAGATCGTGAAGTTGGAGGCCGAGGGGAGGGTACGAGCTGAGAGCGTGTTCAATTTACGTGAAATTACTTGTTACTTCGATTGTCGCGGGATTTGCCTGTTAGGGGCTAATGGTGATCCATAGGGTAATTGCTTATTATTCTTTTTTGGTATGTTGGTATAGGGGGCGAAGGGATTTTTGTAGATTTGGAAATTATTTCTGATTGTAAAGGAATTTCGGACAAATGATGGAAAAGATATTACGATTTAAAGTTTTGTTTTAATTTATTATACTGGGGCTATACATTTGCGCAAGATAACAAAGAATTATAGAAAAGCAGTAATTCGGGTGGAAATCCAAAACATTTTAGAACTAATAACTGACCATTTATGTTATAGAAACTTGCTATAAAATGGAATTTTCTCCTGTCCAGTTTCTAGCTCCTGAGGAAATGCTTTTTCTCCTATTATTCGGCCATTTAATAGATTGAAAAGTAGAATGAGTTTTTCGAAGACAAACACAAGCTTGTCCTTTAGTGTCTTAAAGGTATTAAAATTGATCAGTTTCTTTAGCCTGAAAACGGAGAAGTAAAAGTTTTGCTGAATTATTCATAGAAGGAGTACAAAAAATGATTTTTTTAGTTAATGTTATTTATTTATATTTTAGTAAGCCATCCAGTGCACTTAGAATTAGTAAGTAAATCAAATACGAATAGTCTGTTATGACATCAATCTAAAAAATACGCAAAAAATTTAATTAACCAGTTTTACTAGTTATTTTCTAACTTCTTGGCCATTTAATATCAGCTGAATTTCTACCAGGGAATTAACACGTTTACAAGCAGTTAGTAATTTCCAAAAATGATCAAGTTTTCAAATAAGAAAACTATGAAATACGGCACTTTAGAAAGAAACAAATTATTCAAAAATTTGTAAGAAAACAACGATATGGCTTGGTGAATAAATTAAGCTCCTTGTAATTGAGAATCATCCAATTTGTTCATACTTTCTCAAATTGAATTAGTGATAATTGCTCCACCCACGAAATTAGTGAAAAAAACTACTAATGAAATAGTGAATATTCACTAATAAATGAATAGTTTTTTCCACTAATTTCGTGGGTGGATAATTTTCACTAATAATTATTATAATGTTTCACGAATTCAACTTTAGAGAGTAAAGTAGTATCCAGAATTGTCGCCATAGTAGTCCTAAATTGTCTTTGTAAGAATAATAACAAAATTAAATGTGCTCAATTAATAAGTGTCACAGTGATATAGAGATTATTCACTTATTCAGGATCACTTCTTTTAAAATCCTAAATTATTTGTTGTAAATTTTACTGTATAATAAGATGTATAATAACTCTACTCAATTTCCATAGAATTATTCAGTACTTTCTTAATTTCTTGATTTTTAAATCATATCTTCTTTTTCCCATCTTTCATTCGACAATTTTGTATCAATATATCATAATTCTCGTAACTCATTTTTATGCTATCCACAAAACCTCTTCCACCCTTATTCAAATATTATTGAACGCAACCATACAAACTAACCGCCAAATTTAACTCGTCTCCAAGACCGACCAAAAATCGTATGAAATCTCATCACCCCAATCGCCGGGGCAACTCGTCCCCCTTAAAATTAGTCATTCCCGATGCAATCTTCAAAAGTCTTCAAACTACCTTACGTACACCCATAGACTAAAACTACACCGGGAGACACACCGCCGGTGTGTCCCAGCAGCGACGCCGTCGCCGGTCGTTTAAATATTTCACGATCTCATTAAGGCTCTCGTCGGTCTCGTCGCGCGCGCACGAGACAGGACAAAAAGCTAATAGAGAGAGTGAGAGAGAGAGAGAGAGAGGGGGGATAGTCTTCCCCTCACGTCGCGTCTCCTATAAAGGGGATCAGCGACGTGTCATCGGCGCTCGTCACCCGGAGATAAGGGAGATACAAAGCGATGGCGATTCGTCGCGAGCGTCACTCGGACGTCTTATCTTTTTGCTTAGCGGGAGTTGATATAACGTGTGGCTGGTACAGAGCCGTGATGGGGAATCGAGAGATGATAGTCGACGAATGCCAAATAAACAACAACAATTCACGAAAGTGTTGTAAAACTACGTTACATCAAAATATACGTCTCTGACCACAAAGTTTAAAAAAAAAAACTGTTATTTATAGTTATCTTACGGTTGCGGTCACCCGTTTCGGTCGCTATTAGATCCTGATTTTTTGCATATTAAAATACTTCGGTGAACCTTCTCTAAAGAAGATTGATTAAACTCACACACCGGACATCATTTCGAGCCTGAGAATCATTAATTTTGTCTATATACCAAACACCCTAACCGTTTCGTGCGCGCAGCTATGAATGCCAAATTCTCGAGTAAAAAGGTAATCGAAGCGCTATATAATTCGGCATTGAAAACATTCAGAAATTAACACCTCACGCGCGTCGTCGCCGGGCCCGCGCCGCTCCCGTGACTCACGCCGTACAATAACATCATACCCGTCGCCAAATTTCGCGAACCATTAGCCACATCATCCGGATTTTTCTAATAAATCTCTCCCCGAGTAATAAATTAAGAAGAAGAAGAAACGGGCCACAGGCGCGTGTATATATGTATATCGGCACGATAAAACGATCCTCCTGCGGTCGCGCGCGTGCGGCTACTTAGAATCATCATCGTTCTTCTCGCTCGCTTTTTCTTGCCTCGCGCCCTTTTGAATAAGAGCGCGTATGCGCGCACTCGCGCACCGTTATGAATGTGTGTCCGTGTCCGCGTACACGCGCTCTCGCGGAGAGGAATCATTAGGAAGGATCCATCACTCGCGCCTTGAGCTCGCGCTGATCTCTCTAATGACTGATCTGCGAGAGAGAGAGAGAGAGAGCAAGTGGCTGCCGCCGCGGCTATATCTTGAAAATTTATTAATCCGTCTTCTTCTTCTCTGCTTCGTTCTTCCGCGTCGAGTCATTCGTCATGTTCGCGTCTTTGGAGGTCGGCAAGCGCGAGATCGCTACGACGCGATGGCTTTTTTGTAGATGGTGCCGATCGAGCCGTTTAGGGAGATTCTCGAGGTTTTGTCCCCTGGGCTATGTTCCTTTTTTTTTAGTGGGCTTTGGTGATGAGGTTGATTGTTTGTTTGACTTCGTGCGCCGCTCGGCAACTGCGAATGCATCGCGAGTACTTTTCCGCAGAGGCGATAACAAAACGCTGTTGGCGAAAAGTTTTTTGAAAGATTTCGCAAAGTTTACGACAATTTTTTATTTAGTATAACTTTAAATGTATACGGCGCCCGTGTAGAAATTTCAGAACACTAGCCATACTGTTTAAAGTTGAACAAATCACTAAACATTAGTGGGAATTGCTCCACCGCAGAATTAGTGGATATTCACTATTTCATTAGTGAATATCCACTAATTCTATGGTGGAGCAATTCATTCATTCTATTTCATTAGTGAATATCCACTAAGTCTACCGTGGAGCAATTCCCACTAATGTTTAGTGGTTTAGTGATATTTTCACTAATTCAAGTTTACAGATTATTGCCAGATTTTAACCAATCTAGTTGATCGGTTTAAAATGTCTAGCAAAGTATTTTTCTACTATATTGTTAAATAGACTCAGCACTTTTATCGACCAACTGAACGATTGCTCAATTTTCAACATTGTGTACGATATTCTATACAGATGTACTTTTGTTAGTTATAAGAGACCTATGGAAATAATAAATCTTATGAAGGCCGTTATTTTAATATCTGAAATTAAATTTCATAGTAGATATACCAAAAATAAAAACAACACACACACAAACCAATCGTTACTTACTTACCAATAAACCTCTCCATCAGCCGACCTCCAAAACAACAGCCTCCTCCCATAAGTCTCTCAAATAAATCACCATAATTCCAGACTTTCCGCGCGATGAAAGAAACGCACGATCGACGCGGGTCGTGGCGCGGAAAATTCGCAGCGCTTGAAATATGCTTCCACGAGGGACGGCAAGGGGGGGCGGATCCTCGAGATTGAAGGTCTCTGGGATCGATGAACGAGAAAATAATTCGGGGAGAACCTCCGCGCGCTCTCGCATTTTCGTGACGGTAACCTCCTCCCACTCGCCGGTAATGCGTTTCTGATTGCCGCGGCGGCGGCGGCGGCGACGGCAGGCGGGCTATATTTCGTGCGCCAATATTACGGCCGCGCGCGACTCGGCTCTTCCGCGCGATTATCGTGGCTTATGCGCTTATGCTATACCGAGCTGGACGCTGCGGAATGGGAGCGCGGAGTCTTGCGGAATTTTCGGGGCGGGGGTGAATTATTGAATTAGACGGAAAAGCAATTTAGATAAACTGAATTTAATGTTATTGTGCGGGACGGTTTTGTGCGGTAGATGGGAGGAGGTGGTGTAGAGTGGGGATTCTTTAGAGGGGTTCGGAACTGATTGTGGTTCTTTATACGCCGAGTTTGACGTTATTAGGATTTTTTTTTATTTCAATGATATCAGTGGCTGGGACAATTAGCAAAAGTGTAAATTAATCAAATAGCCGTAAGAGTATCGTCATAAGCATTTTCTTAATGTTAATTTTCGTGTTGATAAACTTTATCTTGTATTAAAGCTGATTTTGGAAATAAATAAACGTTTGAAATTTACGTTACTACTGAGAGAACATTATGGTCACTGTTACTATAAAAGTACTAGATTTTATAGTGCTATACAGAAAAAATGATAAAATATATAGTAGCGTTTGTTAATCAAATTATGATTATCGATACTATGAAAAATAGTAGATGATACCATATTTAACACGATATTTACAATTTGAATAATTAGTGAAAAACCTACCATAAAATTTTTGTAAAAAGGACTAGAGAACATAGACATACCAACTAATAGTAACTTCCTATCACAGATAACATTAATAACTAAATATTATAGTGAAGCCTATAAGAAAATCTTGTAAATTCAACAAGATTTTAGTTTACTATGGCATGTAGATACTTCAACTGCAGCTTTTTCCCTCGGTGTATGGTCTTCAAAATAGACTTCGGTGTCTCTTATGAGCTATTTAATTATAAAATTAATATCTACTGCTCCTTTAATTTAGCTACTGCTCCTTTTTAAACCGATTTTATAATACAACTTTAGGATAAGTGTGCCAATTACTGTGTCCTCACCAGTTACTCGATTTTTGTACGCTTTCTAATGTCCAGCAACTGAAACTTGTTGGCTGCTTAGGGGTCACAGTAACTGGCACACTTATACCCTGTATACCAATTGACTTGGAGTGAACTCCAATTTCACTAGCTATATATCTTCAGTTTTTAATTCGGTGTTCATTCTTTTTAATCAAAACCTTTCCTTTCGACATCAAGAATCAATTAATGTATATATATTATTCACCACAAACCACAAAAAAACGCATTTATTAAGACAACATATATATATAAAAAAACTTTATACAACTTTCTTCAGCGCTATCATCAGTTCGACCACCTTCAATCCAATCCCACAATATATCCACCCCCATCAAACGAACCACTGCATAGGTGTGGAAAATTTCGCCTCGCTCGTTTTCGCAAACCCTCTCTCTCACTTCGCGTTACGAAAAACGAAGCGCAAAAGCTGAAGAAGAAGAAGACGACTCCGAGGCATGAAAAAAAAGAGCGACTCGGCTCGATCCAGCGCGCGTTTTGCGCTTGTGAACTCCTTCAAAGCCTCGCGCGCATTCTCATCACACGCGGCCGCGCGAGTCGGGAGGAAAAACCCGCGCGATGTTTCTCAACTCGCTCGTGCAGCATCTCAAGTGCACGCGTGCGTGTCCCCGCGTTGCTGTCGTTCACACCCAATGCTCGTCCAACTCTTTCATCCGCGCGCTTATGCGCCTTATACCCACTCTCGCCTTTCTCTCTCTCTCTCTTTCTCGCGCGTTCCTTTTTCTCTCTCGCTCTCTCTTCCTTTGCCGTGAGTTTCTCTCTCCCGCTCGCGCCAGCTCGCTCGTCGTCACTCCCTCGTAATTAATCATTCCCCTCTCTCCTTCGCCGTCGCCGTCGTCGTCTCTCTCCTCCACCGCCTCCTCCTCCTCCTCGGGGCTTCTCCTCCTCTGGGCGTCAAACAGCAGCAGCAGCTCAGCATCATGGCCGCGGAGAGCCTCCAGCCAAGTCGCCTGCTTCTCTCTCTTGCTCGCGCCCGCGCGCCCGCTCATGTATGTAGTTCACCTTCGTTGGATGTCTCTCTGTGTGAAGCGAGAAGCTGCAGAGGCATGAGCTCCTCTCTGATCGTTTTTCTTCGTCGTCGTCGTCGTCGTCGTCGTTGCCGTATTCTCTATACCTGCTTCTTTTTTTTAGTCGCTCGCGGAGCTTTTTAGATGTGTACATGCCTAGGAAGTCGAGCGCGCGAGGAGACGCGGTGCGAGGGGGGCGAGGGGGAGGAGAAGCTGACCTTTGATGATGCGAAATGGCTACTGATCGCTTGAAAAATGTTCTTTGATGTCAGGCCTCGCTTCGTTGGAGATAAGAACGAATATTAGTGGAGTTGCGGAGTATAACTAGTTTTTTTTTTCGTCGCCGTTGTCTGCTGATCGTCGCTTTTTCAGTTGAAAATAATATCTTTTTTAAAGTTATTCGTTAAAGGTATTATATTTACTTGTGAAACTATGTGATTTGAAAAATTAAAACACTATAGGATTCATTCAATTAGATTACAAAGAATGAATATATTTAGAATCTTTATCAGTTACTATTACCGTACTGTCTTTATATTCTCAATGTATACCCGATAATACATACCTATATAAATTATACTCACCGTTATATACGAATATTTTTTTAATTACAATTTTCATTTTATTTATTTTAAACGGCCGAATGACGTGAAAATTTAATAAGAATCATCCTCTAGAATTTAAAAAATTTAAGAAAAAAAAACCTCGAGACAAAATAACTATCAACGTCTTTAAAGTTTTAATAACCATAAATAAATTAAACGCGCGCAGTCCGGGCGCAATTCTTCAATCCAGTCCGCGCGTACTCGCCAAGAATGACACATTTTCTCGTCCTCCCACCCACTCGCTCTCTCTCTCTCTCTCTCTCTCTCACTCTCTCGCGCGTCCTCCACTTTTAATTTTCTACTTCTCGCGTAATCATGGCCCTATTTCAGCCGAAGCTTTTTAATGAGTCCCGTCAACGTCTTGCGTCTCGGGTTTCTTCTTCTTCTTCTTCTTCGTCGTCGTCGTCGGCTCTCTCCCTACCGCCGGAAGAAGAAAAAGCAACTCTCCTACGCGAAAAATTCGCGCGTCTTAATACGAGAGCCCCGGGGCGAGACATCGCGCGAAACGGAAATAAGAAGTCGAAAAACTGGCGCGAAAATCCCCGAGGATTATAAATATATATGACGGATGAGAGAGAGAGAGAGGTTGAGTGCGGACGCTTCGTCGTTTTTTTCGCGCTCGCGTTGGTTTCTTCGTCGTTTTCTTCTCATTCCTCGGAGCTGTTTTCTCTGTCCGCGGGGAGGAAGAATGAAAGGGAGAAAAGTTTTATAACGCGCGGGTGAGACGCGAGCGCGAGCGCGCGGGAAAATGAGGAATATTCGAGAATGCATATAGTTTCGCTCGAGAGATAACTTTCGCGCTCGCTGCGCGGCGGATTTCCTTCGTTCCTTGATAATTAAATGTTTAGCTTTTTTTTTCGTTTTGCGGCTGGGCTGAAAAATTTTTTCAATTAAATTTCGTTAGCGTCGTTTTATATTTCATCGTCATATATCATACGTTACTTTGTCATTTAATATTTAACAAAAAATTTACTTGTCGAATATTATAAGATCTTTTTCATTTTATAAAAATGTTTTTCCAGTGATACAAATGAAAAAGTTTTACAAGGGGAAGCAATTTTTAAAATTTTCAGTTCTCTTCTTACTTTTCATATAATAAATATTTAAAAATCAACTTTCGGTTTTAATTCGACCTAATTATAGTAGTTTTGTTTTCTGAATGAATTTTTTTGGTAGAAAGTTTTGCCAGATTTTTTTATTAGTTGTCAGTTAATGTTGGTCTTTACTAACGAAAAGTCTTTACTATCGTACATTGATATTTAAAATCTACGATAATTTGTGACGTAAAACAAAATATCTGATCAATTATTGACGTAGCAACAATAGAATATTTAAAAGAAAAAACTGATTTATCTTGTAACAAATTTTTCATACCATTCGTACGACGAAAAATTTAGAAAACGTCAGGTAAAAGTATATTCGAACACGCGTAAGGCCGTTCATCAAAGTAGTACATAATATCGACAGCATCGCTTAGCAGGCCAAGTTCTCGAGTGAGAATTTTTCCACCGGCTTTTCAATGTCGCGCGATCACACGCTCGTAGCTCTCTGACGATCGAGCGAGCTGAAAATTATGCTACTTCGAGGTCAAACGTCTCGGCTTATAAGTTATATACGCTTGGGTACAAGTCGATTTCCTTTGACGTCTCGCAGAAGCACACTAACGAGAGTCGGCCATCTCTCTCTCTCTCTCTCTCTCTCTCTCTCTCTCTCTCTCTCTCTCTCTCTCTCTCTCTCTCCCCCCCCCTCTCCCTCTCGGAGCATAACAGTCGCTATTGGCGTTTCAATATAAGTGATTTAGAATTAGTATATAAAACTTTTCTGAGATTAAGGTTCAAACTAGCAGCTAATTTTATACCATTACTGACGCATGAACTTTAACAATTATGGTGATACTTGTAACAAAATACTACTTTAGAGAATCAATAATCAGTTTATCATAATGACAACAATTTACGTGAAATATAAATTATAGCTAATAAGTGTATTACCAGACCTAATTAGAAAAAATCACATAATTATCGTACATATCAAACCCAAAATTATGGTAAAACTAATATTTTCTCAAGCTCATTATCAAAATTCATACGTATAACATCAGCCATTCATTATCAATGTTCACGACGACGCATATACTTAGGCCTTCGAAATCGCCATCTTAAAACTTAAACTTACACCAAACACGAGCTCACGAGCGTGCACAGCAGCAGCTGCACGCGGGCGACGAATTTTTCCTCGTTAACGCGCGCCGGTAATTCCCGGCAATCGCGCCGGGGATCATCGCGACGATCATCATCATCATCATCATCTACATGATCACCATCATCCTCCATCCATCGCACACGCAGATACACATGTACATGTACACACGCGCACAGATGCCCGCGCTCATTCGCCAATCCAAACGAATTGGATAATTTGATCAGCTCGTTGGCCGGGCCTTTGTTCGGCCTCCTGGGAACCTTCAATGGCCCCCGCGTCTTCGCTCTCCTCCTCCTCCTCCTCCTCGAAGACGACGAAGACGGGAAGGAGAGAGAGAGATCATAGCTCGGCGCGCTAAATAAAGAATGCACGGCGTTTCCTCTCCGCTCGCTGGTACACGTACGTGTACGTGTATACGTGTACGGTGTGGAGAGGAGAGAGAGGCCAATGAGAGCGGCCAGACGTGCCGGCGCGCAGTCGAAATGGCGGCGAAGACGTGTGTGAAGACTCGCTCTCGCCGGATGGAGAAGAGGCCAATCGCCTTGTCCCTTCTGTGCTCTGTGGTGATGCTCCGGCTAAACGGAAGTAGTGTCGGCGAGTGTCGCGGCTCGTGACTGCGCGATCCGTCACCCCCCCGTTCAATTTCGTAATGGCGTATCGATTTCGAGGTGTATTATAACGGGGGTAGCGTGATTCGGCGGGTTGGCCAGTGGTATTGATTGGCTCGGGGGGCTAATGAAAATTACCGGGGCGATGGGATATGATGCGCGCGTCGTGGTTATTGCAACATCTTAAGATTATTGTATATGAATCATATTAATCCACGATAATAAATTTTATTATTTATATCGATATCTTTCTTTTGTTTTTTATAAAGAATTATAGTATATGATCTTGATATAATATCACAAATAAAATTGCCTACATAAATTCCAAGTTGATACATAAGGGCGTTCATAAAAAATTACAATTTAAAAAAAGGGTAACAAAATTTTAACCTCAAATATCTCCGAAATTTATGAACCAATCCTTGACACGCCTATAAGTTTTACGTAAAGATACACTCTATAAATTACTCCTCGTAATAAATCGCACGAACGATGAAGACGTGAATATTTGTAGGAAAATTAAAAAAAATTGTTGGGTGATCGGATTACTTAAAAAGCCTAAATTTTTTACGCAAAGATATACTACAATAATACTACTTTATTGCTATATAGAGCGATGAAGAAATGGGGACCGCGAAGGAGTCGAGCAATCAGCGTCCTGCCGACCTCGCGAATCGACTCGCCAAGCTTGCAGGACTGAACTCAGCGAACTTTTTGACGTAGATATTTGTAGAAAAATTTAATAAGATTTGACCGTGTGATTAGAAACCAGTGTCTTTTCATACTCCTACAAAATATGTACAGAAATACGAACCCACTGCTGAATAGCAAATTAATCCCTACCAGAAATACTTTCGCCCCAAACCAGAACAAAGCTCAACAGAGTCCTCGAACCTCGCGTAACCTCAATCGCATCTCCGACTACGCAAGTGATGCACGCCTGCGTCTGAAGTATAACATCTCGCACTCGTGGAAAAGCCGCGTGCCTTTTACGCGTGCGGACGTTGACGGCGGCTGCGGCGGCGCGGCGCGCTTTTTGTCTTCGACATAAATGCGTCTAATGAGCGGCACGACGACGCGTCACACGCTCTGACGCGCGCAAGCGCTAATTTCGCTTCGTTTCTCACGCTTCGACTGCGTCTTCTTTTGAGGACAGGGGATAAAGTGGTGTATATCGAGGTCTGGGATTGTTGGCGTTGGCGCGGTTGTCAGGTGTGTATTGTTCAAAGGCTGGATGGGCCGTGATTGTTGGTGGTGAACATTCTTGGAGAGTGGTGGGTTGTAGCACATTTTAGTAGAATATCGGGAATTTTAGGTCTGTGATATAAGGGTATTCTTTAAAGTTATAGGCACATTTATTGTAAAAATGAATCGGACCTTAAGGGTCTGGAATATTTATGGATCCATTTTGCATGAGCCGGTCATTCAAATATTTCCAATCAGCTAATAAATTATCCCTGGCACGCTCCTGGGTTAATAAAAATCTTTAGCTGCTCAGACCATTTCATCTTAAAATCGAGAGAACCGTATCTTCAAGAACCCTGGCCTACCTCAACCTCATTACAACCATTATAAACCGCCCATACCACAAAATATATCCACGTAATCACATCTGCACCGATCGCATGTACGCACGTCCGTCGCTTGTTTAACTTACATTACGCGACCACACGCGCGCGTAATAACCCACGGTCATCTCTCGCCGTCTCTCCGGCCAATTTCTCCGTCCTCTCTTTTCCCGTCTCTCTCTCTCTCTCTCTCTCTAGCCTGCGCGCTGAGGATTACGTTGGGGGCAAGCGAGCGAGCGGTTCGTTACATACAATGCACCGCTGATTGACCAATGCCGGAGTAGGATCCTCGCGTCTCGTGCCGAGTTGCGAGACAGTACGGCACGAAGATCAGTCACTGTAATATGATATATGTGTAAGGTTTGCTTTTCGCGTGTTTGTTTTGGCGATGATTGTTAAGGCGGAGGTTGTTGTTTGCGCAATGATGTTGGGCGTTATGGTCGTTTAATGGCATCTTGTATAAATTTTGCGAAGATGCGAGGCAACGATCTTTAGCTATAATAAGAAGTTGAATGTATACGTTTGAATTTCATTCTTTAGTCAAATAACAGAATTGAAGATTCCAGGAAGACGTGCGTCGATGAATTTGGTAATGAGAGGTGATAATGTTTGAGAGAATACGTGTATTCCATGCACAACGTCAAAACTAAGCTCTTCTCACCAATAATATCGCAATGAATAATCTATGTCTATAATATACTACTAATCTTAAAATAAAATCCAAATAAAACACACCAACCCGAGATCACCCCCAATAGGGGTATACCCGAAACAACGAATTTCCGACACATCTCACCGCACGCCGCGCAAAATTTCATCGCGATCGTCCGCATACGTAATATATACGCATACGCTCGCGGAGAGCTCGTGACGAATATATATGTATATATAATACACGCACATAGCCCCTAACGCACACGCATATATAGTGGGGAAGAAGAGACATCACCGCCCCCGCGCGTGGCTGCACAGAGACGTCAGCTTCACGCTTATTCGCGTTCATAAATATTTACCAGAAAACGAGCGCGCAGAGTTATCATGTACACAGAAGCGCGCGGCGTGCGGCATGCGCGCACGTCGTAACCACGGCTCGCACCCGCGCTCAGCCTCCATTCTCTCGGATTTAATGAAGCGCGCTGACTTTTTTCCGGGCTTCCTCTGCAGGCGAGCGCGGGAGGGAGCGAGCGTACTTCGCCTCTCCCGAGCCCGACGTTTTTAGGTACTTTTATGGCTGTAACACGTGCGGGGTTGGCCGTTGTTTGCTTCTGTCGTTTATTTTGTTTTGTAAGTTGGTCATTTTTTGGTATGATTGTGGTGATTTTGAATGAGGTATAGGTAGAAGTAATGAGGTTTCGGTAAGGTTGTGTGTTCCGTATGCTCTTTATAAGAAAAAACACACAGACTGGCTAAATTTGAACGGTAAAAAGTAATTAATTGAAAACTAAGTATAAGAAACTTTACATTGAATGTAAAATTTTTGCAACGAAATTCGTAAAGGAAAATCTTAAATCATACAGGATAAGAAAAACACCTTCAATTTTCGTGATAAAACTTTTGAGAACATGTACGAAAATTCGCTTATAATTTTCCATCATCATAATTCATAACAATTTAATCATAAACATTACAGACTACCAGCGAGGATCCAATACTAAACCCACGGACATACACACACAGGTACCACGCACACAAGCGAGAGCGCTTTGCAGGATCAAGCGAGGTGTCAGTCGGCCCCGCGAAGACGAATTACAGCGAAGTGACGCGTGCTTTATTTATGATTACAGTCCGCCCCCCCCCCTCCCGTCGTTCGATATATACATTTTTCTCCTCGTGCCACGGCGTGCGGGCTTTCACGGGTTTCGTTTTTGCGTCGTCGCCGTCGCTGTTGCCGCCATCGCCGCCGCGATATTGCCTTCTCGCGTATTTCTGCTGACTTACTTCTGTCATCGCGCGCGTGGGCCCTGCGATCGATGAATCCCGTCCCTCGGAATGATTATTCACGAATTTCGCGTGTCTGTGTGTATGTATGTATATATATATATATATATACGTGTATACGGGCGCGAGCGAGCAAGCGAGGATGTTTGCTGGAGATGATGAATTTCCGTTG
Source organism: Torymus sinensis (assembly GCA_030522985.1). Taxonomy (NCBI): domain Eukaryota; kingdom Metazoa; phylum Arthropoda; class Insecta; order Hymenoptera; family Torymidae; genus Torymus; species Torymus sinensis. The sequence continues at coordinate 14,637 of JAPYZP010004268.1, forward strand.
ACGAAGGAGTTTTATTAAAAATGATTCGTTTGGTGTACATGTGTATAGGGAACGGTAAATGTTGTCGAAGTATATTGCATAATATTTTATTTTATAATAATAGTAGTAATAAGAAAATATTTAAACATATTATTTTTGTAATTTAGTATCTCTATTGCGTAACAGAAGTAAGTAGTTCGGCAGGTCATTTAAAGTTCATATACTATTAATATTTAGATGAATGCAAAATTTTATTTTGCTTAAAATTCAAATGATAATGTAAATCAAAAGATCCTGCACCACCAACAAATTCGTATGGAAGTGTAAAAATATTCAAGATGCTTTGGAGTAGATAGTTTCGAACCTTGTGTTATACCACATGAAGTCCAAGGTCACAGAGTTTTATTCAACTCCCTTCAAAACTTACAATTTCGATGATACTTTGTCCAATTACCGAAATTGTGTATTTAATATACTTCAGCCATTAAAACACTCGTACAACAAGTCCTTGAAAGTCGCCATTCCCAACATCCCTAACACCTACACTGAAAAAAATGGATTCTGGAAGCAAGTTGAATAATCCACTTGAGAAACACCTGCTTCCATTAAAACAAAATCTACTAACAGCTAGTATACTGAGACGTCCTGCAAAATTATTGACTTCTCCATTCGAGTAGAAATTACCTTTGAAAGAAAACATAATTATTCCTGCAACGAAGAGAAATCCACTAATTACAAGTAAACTTCATCTTGTCATGCGGTCAAAATTTTGTTTCAAAATTTTGTTTGCCATCACTTGATTTTATTATAATATACTGATACTTAAATTAAGTAAAAATCCGCTTGTGGAAAGTAGACGGACTTGAAGTAGATTTTATTTTTGATCCAAGCAAATCGCTACTAGTGTCATAAAATAAGATTATTTTCCACTTGGATCAAGTGGATTCTACTTGCTGCTAAAATATCTTTTTGTCAGTGTATACATCATTTCGTCACCTACAAACCCACCCACGTCTCCCCCCCCCCCCCCAAAAAAATCCACCATAAAATCCAAACCCCATCATTACTCCATAATTACAGCCCTCTTCTTCCCTCCCTCCCTTCCTCCTCATCGAAATCTCCATAAACTAATCAAATCAAACAAAAGGGGGCCCACATCCCCTTGAGTGTCTCTGTGCCCGCTGGCCTGGGCTCTGCGCGCGCGCACGCGCACACACCCCCGGAGTCAGCAGCGTCATCAATTGCAGAAACATCAGTTCCCAATCAGTGTTTGCGCGATACGGCGCGGCCTGCGCGCTATAAGCAGTCATCCAAGGGAGGGTGGGGGTGAGGGTAGGCCCTCGGGCCGAGAGTCTATATAAGCCGGCAGCCGACCAGCAGCTCGCACATAACCCATATATATATATATACAGACTCCGTTGGCCTGCTCTCTCTGTGTACCCGCTTCACCGTATATGTGTGCCTGCGTATGTGTGTGTGTGTACGATGACGAGGGAAGGAACAACCGAAGGGGTTGGGGGCGGGGGGTTTGGGTAACCAACTCGTGAAATTCAATTACCGAGTCTGAGGGGACGCGCGTAGGCCCGGGAGAGAGAGAGACGTTGCGATGGATGACGATAGGCAAAAGGGGTTCGCCAGCTCGAGGAGGGGGTGGCAGTTTGGGATCCTGAAATTTGAGTGACGGGTTGCGAACGCGCACGAGAGATACATGTATAACAAAGTGCCGGTGTAACGAGCGTCTAAACTCCTGCCGGTGAAGCTCTTCGTCTGTAATGTCTTATCTTGATGCTCCTTTCTTAGAGGCTTCTGTGTGTATATAAGTTGGAGGATGCCGCTGCCGCCGCAGCGATGACGATTGTTTCTTTGCCACTGTCGGACGGTTGGGATATATATACGCGGCCGCGGGCCCTGGTGGAGTGGTTGCGAAGAATCGGATGGACAATAGAGGATGGGGAGTGTGTATATGTACAATGATGAATGGAAAAGTAGCGCGTGGGTTAAGTTGTGGTTAGGATAGAGCGAATCGCGCTGTGATCGTTGTTAGTGTAAGTTGGAGATTTCGTTGATGTTATCATGTAGTAGTTTGCTAGTGGAATAAGGTTCTGGTTGCAAAGTAATAATCTAGAGTGATATAGAAACTTTTCGGAACATCAAAATAACCCCAGTGTCTTAAAGTAGACTTGTGATAGATCCATGAGGGTCTTGACCACTTCTTCGCTAAGTACAAATATTATACCACAGTCATTATTAGTATATCATTAGATACTCCTAGCACACTACTAGTACCTACCAATCAACGGAATTGCAACAATCTTACATATAAAATCCAACCTTAAGCACCCTCTCTTTCGATATACTCCCTTCTCCATCTTTCTTTCATTCTCTTCGACCAAACGGCGGTTGATACCTCTCCTCATCGGCGGTCTGTCCGGCGCACGCCACTCCTCGTCGTCAAAGAATTTTCTCCTTCTCTCTTTTTCTCTCGTCCTTGGACCAGCAGTAGCAGCATCTCGAGGGCTTTCCTCCATTCTTCGCGTCTCTTGAACGGGGCCACGCGCAACAACCAGAGAGAGAGAGAGGGGAGATAGCGAAATTGAAATTGTAACTACGAGATCGCGCGCACGTTTCGTTCTTTGAATGGACCGAGGGAGTAGTCCCTTTTTTTCTCTCTCTTTCTCTTTTACCACTGCTCTCTTCTCTCGCTCGTTTGCGTCGAGTGGCTCGCTGTTTGCCGCATGACTCCTTCTCCCCCGAAATTCCATCGCGAGAGCCTTTTTTTTCGCCTCAGCTCTTCGTCATGTATTCCATTAGGGCTGCGGGGCTTCCATGAGCGCGTATTTCGCGGAACGCTTTCGCGAGCGAGTTTCACTTTGGGAATTAATGGACCATAGACGCTAGTAGCTCACGGCGATCGAAAAATGAGCGGAGAGTGTGCGCGCGCGACAATGTCGGCCGCGTTAATCTCGATTCGCAACGTCCGCTTTGAGAATTTCTCCGCATGTGTGTATATATATATATGTGTGTATATATATATATATATATATATGTAATATATTGACCTGGTGCCGCGGAGATTAGAACCTTTGATGGATGATGCCTGCACGTATCGATGTGGATTATGGTTTATATATATCGCCGCGGCGGGCGACGCACAGAGAGCTGCAGAGGCCGCTGTCTAATTCCGATGTGCTGTTATAATGATTCAAATGATTAATTGCGCCGAATTTTCGAGCATTTAGCGTTCCTCGTCGGCTGCGTATCAATTGAATTCGTTTCTACATCTGTATTGGATAGCGTTAAATTTTTTTTTTTTTAATCCTCCAAAATATTTGAGTGAATTTCGTGTATATAGTATCATAGATCAAAAGTTTGGCAAGCTTTGATGTGAAAATAATTGCACAAACAACGTCTTCCGCCTCGAAAATATTCCCTCGAATCAATTCCCTTCAATCTCTGAAGAGCTACAGACCTCGAAACTCTCTCTCTCATCTCCCACATTAAATTGTTCTCTCTCCCTCTCCCAGTTCTGCGTCCTCGTCTCTCTCACACATCCCTTACACGCATCTATCTACATACGTATACTCTCTCGTTCTCTCTCACTCCCTCGAGTACCTCTCCTCTTTATTAATTCAAGTAGTGATCCTGACGGGCGGAAGGCCATCGCTTGCGCGCCCGCGCTGCCCTTTTTTCCGCCTCCATCATCGGATACCCAAGAGTAAGAGGCCGCACTGCCGCCTCCGCTTATATATACACGTATATGTATACCTATAGACATCACTCCTCGAAGGATGATTGTCCGCGTGCGGCGGCGGTCGGACGGTACGTACGTACGTAGGAGAGTAGTAGTAGTGGTCGCGTACTGACAGGTCCGGGCGTTCATTAGCCGCTATTCAGGGAAGACAGAGAGCGAGAGAGAGAGAGAGAGCCTCGAGATTCTGGACGACGTGATGTCCAGCGGGCTCTACGAACTTGTTACTCTTGCAGCTCGCGCTCGTGCGCGAACGCATAATTACATCCGTCGTCGGCCTCTGGACGTGGGAGAGATCACGGCGAGATGAGAACCTTTGGTCAGCGTGGCAAGGGTAAATTTTCTGATGGGATACATGGGGAGGTGTTGCGTTACGAAGAGTTTCGGCGTGTCTGCGTTGTTGATAAGCGCCGGTAATTGACATTGTAGGGTGGTATCGTTAGGTGAAATGGTGCATGGTTTGAAAGCAGAGAGGGAAAATCGTGCGTAGTGTACAATAGTTTCCCAAGTAATTGATATGCTCAGCAGTCAAGGATTAACAATCTTCGTGCAAATCCTAATAATATCGTTCCTCATCTTACATTTTCGTTAATAACCCATACATATATGAAGGTTTATTAATTTGCTGCTGAAACAAAAATTGAGATGGTTAATTCAAATGTATGTATCGCAAGCTGCATTACAGGTCTATTAGAGATATAAGCAAAATGGTTTATTAAAAGAAATTATAATCTATCTATCTGTCTATTATTTATTGGCCGTGGTTCTCTAGCTTGAGACTCCGATATGCCATATTAAAACTTCTTTATTCTCCAAGGGAGTGAATTTGTTTGTTAGCGAGGATCCTACCGCCCCAACTACTGGACCTACAGTTTCAAGTGGGCTCCGAACCACCGATTCAGTGGTGCAGGCTTTCTCACGGGAGAGGGAATCAAACCCGGGACCTTTTAGGTTCGAGTCCGACGCGCTACCGCTGAGCCACCGTGGATCTATAGAAATTATAATCATAATAATTCCTTTTAGGCACAAATTACGATTTCGAAGAATTATTTTCCACTGAAATTTCGAATGTCATTTTCGAAAATTATATAGCATTATTTCAGTAGCGATAATAATCGAAGCAACGACTCAAAAACATATATAACAGCCATACATGAACCTGCGATAAAACATATATTAATCGTTAAATCGTCCTCGATTAATAATGTAATCGCGATGCAACGCTCCCTGCCAGCTTTCATTCTCATGACATCGACACATCGATGCGGGAATAAAACTTCGGAGATCGAAATTAACGCATTATCCCCGTCGGTCGCCTTTCATTACACATGCACACACACGCATACGCGCGCGCGCACACACGCACACACACACATGCATATAATATATCGCACTCGCCTGCGCACGACACGTTTGCAAAATCAAAGGCCGCAGGTAATTCATTCTCGGATTAGCTTTGACTCGCGGCACCAAATTAGCTAATTATCCAATTGACTCAATGCGCGCCGTTTGACGTATAGCGGCTGTGCTGCGCTAATATAAGATTAAGCCCCTGCGATCGCCTTAACGACTTAATGTCCGCGCGAGCGCAGAGAGTAAGGAGAGAGAAGGAGAGAGAGAGCGAGAGAGAGAGAAGAGAGAGAGAGAAGAGAGAGGGAGAAGAGAGAGAGAGAAGAGAGAGAGAGAGTGAGAGAGAGAGAGAGAGAGAGAGAGAAGAGAGAGAGAGTGAGAG
>JAPYZP010004269.1:0-14861 GCA_030522985.1 Torymus sinensis
AACTACACATAAATCGCAAAATCATCACCGCAGCTGCATTATTCTTCTTTTTTCCTCGTTTACACGTACATACCGCGGCGGCAGCTTTCTTTAATGGCATTTTAAAGGCCGCGGCCTTAAATACATATATATTTCCTCCAAAAAAGGATATATAGACACCTCGTGCAGCGTGCAGCCTGACTAATCACACACACACAGACCTTTCTACTACTTCCCTGTATACATCGTCCATCCCAATAAAAATCTGTATTCAGCCGTGTATATGTACACCCAACACCGTTCATTAGGCATTCGAATCACACACACGTGTACTTTTTCGTGGTATGTACAGTGTCAGGGCCGAGACTGTCACCCATATAATACCGCGCGTATACGTACACATTATATACACGATCGTCATCGAGAGCGCAACCGGTCCAAATTTGGACGCGCGCGAAATCGCGCCCACGCGCCGCGGGTATATACGTTACACGATCGTCATCGAGAGCGCAACCGGTCCAAATTTGGACGCGCGCGAAATCGCGCCCACGCGCCGCGGGTATATACGTGCGCGCGCGCTTGCGTCTCTCCCTCCCATTGCGTATATACATACTTACACAGACATACGGAGAGAAGCGAAGCGCTTTATTTTCATTCGGCGATCCCGGTCAAGGCCACCGCACCGCCGCTTATACCTACGTTGATTCATCTCGAAGTCTCCGCGGTCCCTTCGCGCGTGTATATCTCTCTGCTTTTTTCCTTTATTCTCCGTATAGGTGTGTATATTCGGAATTGCTTTTTTTACGGGCTGACGTGCGCGTGTGTAAACACACCACGCGTGCAGTGGCGCTCAAGGAGTCGAGTCCTTTATCGTAAGAGCGGAGAGTTCGGTGGTCTCGAGGCTTTCGGTTTGATTGGGCGATTGGTCGAGTTATTTTTAGGCGCGGCGGGGTTATTTTTCACGGTTATTTATGGGGGGAAGGGTCGGATGTGTATTGTCTTGGTCAAGGTTTGCGGGGGGCGAACGGGACCTTGTGATATGATAATGGGGAAATACTTATTTTTGATTGAGAAAAAAACAATTCGTGCAATATAGCTTAGCACGTCTTTGTAATAAGATGATAGAGGAAACGAAAGATTTTTTTTAGGAAGTCAAGGTGCGGATGTTATTTTGACACCGATATATACTTGACTTTGGGTATTTCCAGTCAATTTAAAACAAAAAAATACTGTACAATGCAGATGCGCGATAATTTGCGTAAATTGCACCCAGACGAAATTCGCTGAAAAAATTGTATTTAACATTGACTCATCAATTATACTCAAAATTTCTGCTACTGTATATATCTCCGAATTGATTTATTGGAGTCTTCTTTTTTTTTAACTAATGACATCTACACTCGTGATGTCACAATTTTTTCGTATTCCAATAAATTATCTGCCGTATGCGTATAATTTCACGCGGGCTATATCAAATTTCACCCGACGGTATTGTAAGAAAAATTATTCTCCCAAAAGGTTAATTTGTGGCGCCAGCGCTATTCTCGGCATCGCCGCGCGGTTGTCTCAGGGTTTGTAATATATATATTTTTCAAGCAGAAATAAAACGGAAAAAAAAAGAATAATTTTTTTTTCTTTAACGAAATCTCTTTTATTTTGAACACATAAACACATGTATATATATATATATCTATATATGTAACATAAACACAAACACAGTAAAGTTCTATAATGGTTGCGCGAGTCACCGACGGCGAAGGGTAATGTGCTATTTTCTTCTTTTTTTCTCTCTCGCTCTTCGTCAAGCCAACATTATATTTTCGTGGATGAGATCAGTGAACGGTGCGGCGGGCGTCTAATGTTTGTACAACGAATGTATATGAGACAGCTCCTCTCTGTGTGTGGTGTATAGGTGTGAGTGTATACGTCAGATGGGTTTCGCTGATTCTATTATAAAAAAAAGGAGGAATCGATTGACACGGAGTTTATAAATGATCCGCCTCGGCTAATTTTGGAAATATAGAGACATTACCCCCTCCCCCTGCGGACGTTGGAACAGAAGGATAAAAAAAAAATGGTGTGGTGACAGGGTGATCTAGGGCAGTAGGTTCGTCGACATACATACACACGCGTATATCGCATGAACGTGTATATATATAAATTAACAATAACGCTGGTATATACGAACATTAATTAATGAACAAAATGTATTGCTGAATCGGGCGGAAACGGAAAAACGTGAGATCATCGTTAGAAATCGATTTATTTCGACTATTCTTCTTTTTTTTTCTTTTTCTTTTATTGATGATGGTAATCCCGTAAGACGCGGAGATGTGGCTTTCGTTCTCTGACATATTTAAGCGGCTGGACTGGATGTCTAGATATTCTCTGTCGAAAGAGAATTGACACAATCCATTTCTTGGTATTCAACGGTAGCCGGAAAAGAGACACCTTTGCTTTTTTCTCTCTCTCTCTCAACGATTTATATTCTCGCACGTGCGATCGCGCTGCGCTTGTAACGACCACCGCAGGCAGAGCTGATTGTCGGTTTGTTTCTGAAATTTCGTCTCGTAAAGTTTGCCAGTTGGCCGTTACCGGTGCAGCGAAATCCCACGCCCAAAGTGTATACGTACTCTAAAACACTTTCTTTTCTTTTTTTTTTTTTAATCATCTGATCTATTCTTGTCGTCTACTTTATCTCTGCGAATGCTCGTAATTTGTTCACTTCGGTCTCGGGCCGAGACTAAAGAAAGCATTATGTTTTACTTTTTTTTTTTTTTTCTTCCCTTATAACAGCGATCATCTAACTCTCTCTCGCTCTATCTTTCTGTCGAGATAAAAAGATCGACTAGAGTATTTATTGACTATTTGTGCGCGTTACATTTTATTACTTTTGATTCTTATTTGGATTTACTAAATATTCATCGCAAAGTTTATTTATTTATTTATTTATCGTTTGACGAATTTTCTAAAACTTTTTGGTTTTCTTACATGCTATCCTTAAAAAAAGGCATTTTTTTTCTTATGGACGGATTTTTTTTTTTTTTTTTTTTCTTCAGTCAAAGAGATCGTAGAAAGTTTATTATCAAAGTAATGTACTTATATGACGGAGTAACATTGCGAGTATGCGATTGCAAGTAATAAAAAGAGAGTCTGACTATAGTATAGTGCCAAGATTAACCAAGAAGTGACGTGGTGACTACAGGTACATAACAAAGCTTTTGCTAATCAGAGATATCCATTATATTTTATCCTATTCTGAAATCGAATGTTCTAAGATCAAACGCTCTTATATATTCTTTCGGTACAATTCCCAATATTTGGAATCAATTGAATTTCAGGGGACATCCGAGCTTACATATATTATTGACAAACCAACATATTTCTTTTCATTTTTCAAATAATTTAAAACAAAACTTAAAAAATAAAATCAAATAAGCAAAAATCCAACATATAAATCTGCAATTGGCTCCGACGTCCCCTCTTCCGCTCCTAAAAATCGACAAAACTCTCGACCTTCCTACTCGTCCAGTAAATTATTGACTATACGAACGCGCCGAAAATTCACCTCTACAATGAACCTAAAAGAACTTATGGCAACTACAGTTGTGGAATCGCAGGCGCACGTAGTCCACGTCGATAATATAATTGTGCGCGTAAAATCTCCATCATCGGCAGTGTTGTTTAACTATAATCCATCCCCGTTCATTTGATGGTCGAGGGTCCGGGCGATCGTCGGTCCATTAGTAACGACGAGGGCGGCGCTGGCAGAGCTAACGATGCCGGTAAGCTCATGCTGCTGTTCACGGTGTTGTCGAGCTTGCGCGCCTCGTGTTCTAAGAGGACGCCGTCGAGGGATGGATCTTGTGACACTTTGCGCAATGATTCGCCGAGGGCGCGCCGAATGTGCTGCATCTCGCGGCCTGTGCGGGCGCTCCTGAAATCGTGCGGGTTATAATTAATAATTTTTTTTTTTTTTTTTTTTAGAAAAAGTATACAAAAAATATGTTTAGCAAGCGTTACCTTGTTATTAGATGACTGCGCCGCTTCATTTCCCTTGCAAGTTCATCTCGCAATGTCTGTATCTGAAAGGTGAATAAATAATTAAATAAATATACTGTTTCGAATGAATTTTTTAAAGTACTTATAATCATTGATTTATGCAAAAGTTACATTTTTTTCATCTATATTTAAATGAAGACTTTAAGGTAGTTCCTCAATATTCCTAAAGATGAGATTAAAAGATCAAAAAATGTCATTATTATCTTTAGAAAATAAAGAATTTTTTACAAATTTTTTTTATTCATATTGCCGACTTAATTTTCAAGAAAAAAAATATCTAACATGGTTACTTTTACATTGAGAGTAAATGTTTACTTCACCATAAAATGTGACTTCAAAAACAAAAACATAGCTTAAGAATGATGAAATTCGGCTCTTTCTTTTTGATTTGTCAAAAATGTGGGAAGCCGAACTTTTTAAAAAGATATAAATGATTATAAACACAAATAGCAGACGACATGCATGAGTGCGAGAGAGACGGAACGATGCGGGTGATATAGTTTTATTTACTAGCGGGCACGCGATATTTATCATACGCCACCTACCGGCGCCCTTCTGTAACTTGGCTTTTTAAACGATTTTCCCATCTTACACTACAAAGACCCTCATATCCACCGATAATATACACATACCTCGTTATTCAACCGACTGACTTGCTGCCTATGGCTCTGCTCGCGCGCCTCGAGCAGTTTCTCCGCCTGCAGCTGCGCTGCCCTGTATCTCTCGACCTCGGAGCTGCGCTCCCTCATCGAGTCCATCATCGAGTGCGAATGCGATAGCGTCATCTGCGACTTCATTCGCACGATCTCCGCCTCCTTCTCCGCCAGCTGGCACTCTAGTCGGCGAACCTTCAGCCTGAAGTCGCGGTTCTCCTGCTCGAGCTGCTCCAGGCTGAAGCTCGAGCCGAGGAGCTCGCCGTGCGCCTTCTCCTGACGCTCGTAGCTCTTGCTGCGGATGTTGCTCGTGCGGGCCGACGAGAGCTGACGCTCGAGGTTGCGCTTGTCGTTTTCTATTGCTTTCAGCTGTTGCAGGGGAAATGAAAATAGATTAGGTTCCAAAAGCGTTCATGTACTACATTTTTAAAGCTGATCCGAAATATCTTGGCATGTTTTTATGATACTTATAGGATGGCATATATTTTCAAGCTGTTTTGTTGCATGTAGGTACAATGTGTCAAAAATTTATAAAACTGTTTTACTTTCTTTTGGTCTTTTAAGGTAGTTGTATCCCAAGGATACAGGCTTTGTAATAGAAAATAATTTTTATTTTACATATCGTCAGCGCAAAAATGTTGTATGTTTGAATTTTTTGAGTTGATGCACAAAATTGTTGATTGAGAATATTACAGTCTTCAATGTTTACAGTGTTATATTTAATGTAGTTAATACTTATACCTTATATGGAAGACTTGTTTTGTTGATATTATCTCGAAATGAGAAAAAGTGGACATACAACATTGCGCTTAGGTGACGATATAGGTTTAAGATCAGATAATTAATGTTAAAAGAAGTGTAAAAAAAAATGTTGAAACCCAAAATTATATAATTGCAAATACAAATATTGTGCATAAAAGAAATAGTCATACAAATTGTCTAACTTTTTTTTATTTTTTAGTTATTTAATTTTAATGTACACAAGCTTATCTTGTTTCTTGAACAATTATCTAGCGATCCATCATTGAAAGATTCTGAAATGATGCGTGGAGTAAAATCTAATTGTTTATACGTACCAGCACATTTTTTAAAATAACAATGAACTTTTTTCTCTTTGCAATTGATTATTTCAGAATTTTTCAATGGCGGATCCATAGATAATTATATTTCAGAAACGAAATAAGTTTTCTTATGTGTACGTTATTGAAAACAATCGATTTTTTACTTTCTATCTGAGAAAAAAATATTTTTAAATTATGTCAAATGCCAAGTGTTTCAAAATAACATAAATATATACTAAACCTTCCAAAACTAATCTTCAACTAAAAACTTATTATTCATAAGATTCCGATGAAATCCAACGCTACCAAAGGCCCACATTCGACTCGTCACCTTCATTTAAAAGCAACCAGCCTTCCTGCCATATACAACCGTCTCCCACAGCGATTCCCCCAAAAAATCAACGCACCTTGTCGTGCAGCACGTCGACCTTGCCCTTGAGCTCGCTGCGCTCGCGCTGCGCCGTCTGCAGCTGTCTCAGCAGCTCCTCGTCCTTGTTGCTGCCACCGCCAGTCGCGTCGCGCGGCCAATTGCTGGACATGCGTATCTGCGCCTCGAGGCCGGAGCGCAGCACCTCGCTGTTGGCCACCTCGTTCTGAAGTCGAGTGTTCTGATCGCCGAGCATCTGGTTGGCGTGGCGCAGCTCGTTCAGGCTCTGCTGCAGGTTCTCGTGGCGCTCGATCAGCACGCGGCGGTCGCTCTCCGCGTTCGATAGCTGCTTTTGGAGCTGAAATATATGGTTGATACTGCGGTTGGCTGCGAGTTTTCGGGTTTAGGTATAGGGGACTTGATATGAGGTCTTCTTAAAAATGCTCGAGTTTCGTGTTTTGACACGGCTACTCAAGGTATCGGGTTTACATCATAAGGTTTTTTCGATACTTAAATTTGTTGATAGCTGTTAAAACTAAAATAATGGTTCAGGATCGATGCGTTTTATAACGGCTATGGCTTTTTGTGAGGAATGTCAAAACTTGTTTTCATAAAATTTAAATTGCTTATAATCTAAATTTCATTACATATACTTTACAACTAATGCTCCGTAAATGATCTTTACCTGAATTTGCAATTATTTTAGTATTTGTAGAAAATTTATTTCGCAGCAGTAACCATCTACCTTTGATAGTCCGTGTGATAATGATTAATTTTAAATTTTATTTAAATTAAATATGTAGCAAGTCTTTATTTTACTAGATTTCTTAAAAAAAAAGGACTAAATAAAATTAAAATTATACTATTATTTGATATATTAGTAAAAGTGCAGGGATACTCATATTCTTATGAAAATGGCTACGATTTATAACGAAAATATCTATTAGTTTGTAATTTTTACTATAAAATTTTATTCTGTGTAAAGCCTCTATTCGAGTAATATAAAAAATATAATAATATAATTAGAATAATTATTATTATTTAAATATTTATTATAGAATTTAGCAGCGAACAAACTTTCCAGTGTGTTATTGTCAATAAAGATATATTTCTAAAACTGTATATTATAGAGTAACAGTGACTGGGAAAGCTGACCATAATGAAAGAAAAAGTGTCAGGTATGGAAGGTTTCATTTACAAGGGGTTCTGGAATTCAGATGAAGCTTGGAGGTAAGCTCAGAGAAACCCTCTTCTTGCACTTTATCTTTCCTATATGAAGACAAAACTTTTTTCTATTTTTTTTAATATTGTTTTTTCATTTTCTTAATCATTCAAAGTTAGCAAAAACTCAATTTTATCGAAAAATTCGGAATTAGCATAATTTCCGTACTCGTTGACATTAAAAACTATCGCTTTATATTCGAGTAATGATTTATTCAATCCGAATATGTACGAAATCGAAATCGCACCCAAAGTTCAAAAAATTTTCCCCAACAACCCTGTACTTAACAACCGCACTCTCACCTGCTTCATTTTATCAATATCGCTCTGCGAGTGGGCGTTTATCTCCATGAGGCACCTGTTCAAGTGATTGATCTCGCTCTTCATTTCGCTCTCGGTCGTCGCTGCCTTCTCGAGCGAGTGATTCATCTGGTCGATCGTACCCTTCAGCGAGATGCAGCGCTCCTCGAGACTCGCTATCGTGCGCGCTTGAAGTTCGCAGCGTTCTTGCAATTTCTGCGTTAACCACAATGACGATTAATTCTAGTGCCTATTTTGAATAGTTTTAATGAATGGTACCTGAATGTTGGCGTCTTTCTCTGCGATGATCATTTGCAATCTTTGGAGATCGCCTTCGAGGGACATTCGCACGACCTCCATCTGCGTGCATCGGTTCTCGAGTTTGCTCAGATCCTCCTTCAGCATTCGTTTGTCGTTCTCGAGCTTGTTGATTGCTTGTCGCATTTTTTCTATTTTGTCCTATATCAAACGTTAGAATTAATTTACAAAGTCTAGTGTTTTATAGAGAATTTTAATGAAGGAATTTATATAATGATCGATACGTACTTCATGCAGTATCTTCTCTTCGCATCCAGTGGTAAGTGCGGTTTCAAGATGAAGCACCTTTTCTCTGAGTCGTTCACATTCGTCGCTTTTCTCCTCCAATTTCTCCGCCTTCACGGAAAAAGTATAGTATTAACATTATATTCGACAAACACAGCAGGCTTTTTAAATTTAAAAAAACAAATATTTATGTTGAATACCTGTCCTTGGGAAATTGTCTGCTTCTGTAAGAACTTTGATTCAAGAGCATTTTTCTCATCTTGTAGGTTTCGAATGTTGACCATCAAAATGCTCAGCTTAGAGTCGATTTTACTTTGGTTTTCTTGGGCTTCGATCAGTTGTTTCTTCGTACCGTTCAATTCTGTTTTACAGTCATCCTAAAAATCGAATCGTTTAAATCATCTCGCATTGTTAATTATATTGAAAAATTGTAACTATTTGTTCATTCGACACTAACTCTTTCCCGCTCTATTTGTGCGACTTGTCGCATAAGTGACTTGACACCTCGTCTCACTGATTCTGGGTCAATGTCCAAGATGACCTCGCGACTTCCCTCGGGATGTTCTTGCACTGGAGAACATAAAATTGTAATATCAAAGTCCCTCAGAATATTAGGTAGCTACGTAAAGAGCTCAGAGATTTATTCAGTATCAGCATCATCCCTTACTATAAAACTTAAAAGCCTCCAATCTCAAAAATAAAGTGAATCAAAGAAAGAAATCTCACTTCGAACAGGACTGTAACGCCTGGACGGACTTGACGGCTTGAATGGCATGCTGAAACTTCCATCCAGCTGAATGCCAGCGATGCGCCTCAGTATCAGCACGACACTGCTCAGCTTCTGCTCGATCTCCTTTTTCTGGGCCTCCATCTGCGACAGCTGACAGTCCAGGGCGCGCACGCGACCCTCGGATCCGCCCAGTCTGGCCTTCAACTCCTGCTGCTGCTGTGTCGCGTCCGTCAAGCATACCTCGAGGTTGTGCTTCTGGTCCTCGAGGGCACGCTCGCGACAACGGGCGTCCTCCAGACGCGCCAGAAGTTCCCCTTCGCGACCGCGGAAACGCTCGTCTTCCTCGTCGGCACGCGTGCGCATCTTACCCATCTCGACGCGCGTCATCTCCAGGTTGTTCTCCAGCTCGATGTTCTGAAAGAAAAGTGAGGTAGTTGGGGTTAAAGGTTTTCGAACAAAAATAGCTTTTTTTCAATAGGGGGTAAATGGGCTTTATTTAACTACTTTGACATCTCGTAGCATCATATAAGTTTCAATTATCTGTATATTTTCAATTGTTGTTCATTTTAAAACTGTACAACTCTTTTTATATTAAACATTATTCATTACCTGCTTCCTCGTTTGATGTAGTTGCAGCTGAATACGCTCTCGCTCCTCGACCTCGTTAGCGAGTCTAGCTTGCAACTCCTTCTCACCAGACTGCATCTGAGCATTGGCATTCTGTGATTTATCAAATTCCTCCTGAGTTAGTCTCAATTGCTGTTGTATTTGTATCATTTCGCGTTCAGTTTCTCGCAGGTTGTTTTGCAGGCGACTTCGGTCATTCTCCAACGATGTCTTTGCATCTTCCAATCCTAGAAAGATAACCAAAATTGTTATAATAACTGTACTATTGGAATATTTCAAATTCTGTTTATGACGTACCAGCTATCTTTTGGTAGACTTCTTCCAAAGTGCGAGCCTGTTCCCTCTTGTCACCTTCGACCTGTTTTATACGATCTCTCAGTTCTTCATTGGTACTATGATATTTTTCTTTCTCGTAATTTGATTCCGTCAATTGCCGTCGAACATCGAAAAGCTCTTTTCTTGAGTTTTCAATCGTCACTTCGGCTAAAAAATATTTGATAATATTACACTAAACTTTTTCTCATTTCAAATAGTGTAAACAATTAATTACCTTCTTTCAGTTTTCGGTTAGTCTCTTGTAGTTGGTTATGAAGCTCGTCTATTTTGTCCTCCGACATTTGCAGTTGAACTTGCAGCTCTTCGATTTCCTTTACTCCGTTCTCCCTTTCATTTCGAAGTTCTTCTATCTTGAGCTCTAGCTTCAATTTTTCTTCGTCCGCTTTCAATTTCGATTCATCCAACTTGTTTTTCAATCGATTTAGCTCATCTCGTAATTTATTTATGGTGTTTCGATCCTGCTCGGCAAGAGTCGTGGATTCTCTTCGCAGCCTATCCAAGCTTCCTTTTTCCTCGTCTAACTCCCTCGCAAGACATTGCAGTTTTTCGATGAGGACTTGTTGGTCTTGGTGAGCTGGAAAATTCATTAATTAATAAAACTCATTTGCTTTCAATATATAAGTCTACTGATGATTTATATCCCACCGATCAACAATGCCTGTTGTTTATCATTCTCAGCTCTCAAGAGAACTTCCTCATGCTGCTGGCATAGATTGTCAATATAATTCTGTAACTGCTCTATTCTCTGATTCAATTGCGATATGTCGGAGTCTTTCTCGTTGTTCAATTGAGCCAAATTCTGTTGCAACTTTTTCTCCAACGAAACTTTCGTATGTTCCTAAAACCAAAAACAAAAATTATCAAAACTTTCTTCTCCAACCTTATACATTCCCCAATTACAAAAACCCACCTTTTCTTCGTTCAACTTCTTAATAGCATCATCGCTTTGCCTCTTAATATTGACGATGATCGTTTGGAATTCAGTCTCCTGCTTCTCACCCATCTGCGTGAAGTTCTGCTTAATATCTCTCGCGTGTTTCTCGCTATTCTCCAGTTCTTTTGTCAACCGCTGAATTTCGCCTTTGAGACTCTCCTGCTTTATTAGCAGCTCCTGCTGATCCTTTTCCAATTGGTTCTTCTTCAGAACGGTAGATTCAAGGTTGCTCTGCGTATCAAAGAGGATGGCCTCCAGTGTCTCCTTCTCACTGCGCATGGAGGCGAGCATTTCTTGGTACCTTTGAATCTCCTTCTCGCCTGTTTCTAACAGTACCTACGAGATAAAAACAAAAGACAAATGAATAAATGAACAAGCCAACGAAGCATGGTAAAACGAATTTTTACCTGTTTCTCCTCGTTATCCTTGACAAGATCCTCGAGATTCCTGTTTAACCTGGCATTAGTCTCACATGCCTGCTCGTACCGCTGCTTCAATCTCATGTATTCTTCATTCAGCGTCTCCTTCTTCCTTGCAAGAATTGACAGCTGATTGCTGAGATCGCCTCGTTCACGGGTTACCTGTGCTAACTCCATCTCTACCTTCTCTTTTTCCATCTCGAGGAACTTCATCTTCTCATGGAGGGTTACCTTCTCCGATTCAAGATCTAGCCTCGTCTGCTCGGCTTGCAGCAGCTCCTTGCGCAGCGAGCCCAGGTCGTTCTGCTGGTCGGAACATTGACTGGCTAGCTGGTTCTTCTCCTCGTTGACTTTCTTCAGTTCATCCTGGAGCCTGGCCAAGTCTTGCTCGTGACTCAGACATACGGTTTGGATTTTGGATAGTACCTCCTCCAAGTCGGATTTGTCTAGAAGTACGCGTTCTAGGTCTAGTTCCAGGTCGCCCTTGCCCTTCTCCACCTGGGACATATAGTTGTCTGATTCGAGTTTCTGCTGTTCTAAAACATCTCTTGCCAACTGTGAACGATTAAGCTCTTCCCGTAGACTTAGCACTTCTTCTCTGAGTTTACTCGACCGATCTTCCTCGATGCGCAGACTCGTTTCGCGTAGCTCACAGTCCTTGTTGACTCGGTCCAACTCGTTCTGAAGATAGCATTTTTCGTCCTCCAAGCTGCGGCAGACCTTTTCCAACTTAGCGTTAAGCTTCTCAATCTTCTCGTAATCCGAGCTTAGATTGTCGATCGCGCCCGCGTACTCGATGCGGCTCTTGTCTAGGTTCATCTTCTCACTGCGAACGTTGTCCAGGGCCTTCTGCAGCATTTCTTTTTCTTGGGATAGTTGTAGATTTTGAGATCGAATAGAGTCAAGCTGAAGGATCGTTTCCGAGTTCTTTTCTTCCAAGACGTTGACGCGCTCTTCCAGACCCTCGGATTGTTTGCGCGAGATACCAAGTTGTTCTTTGCTCGTTTGCAGCTTGACCTATTTGAATAATGGCGAATAAAATTTAGATGCATTATTTTAGCAATAATTGAAAGATCTTCATATTCTCTAAACTCGAGCTTGTCCTTACTCTTTAACGGGATGCAAAACATCATTTTTACTGACTGAGTAAATTTCACTATTTCGAGGACATATAAAAATATTTCTAAATATGCAAAATCAAGAGTGCGCAGTCCTAAAACTTAGGACAGTGTATTCTTGATTTTGTATTACTAGAATTAAAAAGCCTCGAAACTGAAAAATTGACTAGGTCAATCCTCAAACCGCATCTCACCTGGAGTTCGTGTATGGTCAGATGATACTTGTGCAGGGCTGCCTGGACCGCGCTGATCGTGCTCTCGGCGAAGGCTGGCGTCGCGTTGCCGCGCGCCGGCCTCTTCAGCCCGCCCGGCATCGGCATTGCGCTACTCGGCGACAGGTGGACGTGTGGCGTTGCCTGAACGTTGTTGGCGTCGCGCGTCTCCGCGTCTTGGATTACCGCGTGCGCGATATCCCTCAGAGCGGACTGCAGCACGTCGATGTCCTCCTGGAGGCGGAGCTTCTGGTTCACGCTCGCCTCGGCGTCCGCGCATTTGTCTTCGAGCGCCTGGACCTGAGAGTGAATGGAATGTTCTTTATGTGTTGCTGGGAGATAAAACTGTATTTTTTTTTTTTTTTTTTTTATGGGAAAGTAATATTTTTTAATGTTTTATACGTGAACATTTTCTGTACTAGAAAATTTTAAATATAAGAGAACGATAAAAATAATTATTAATATATTTTTGAAAAATGATTGAGCTAAGTATTAATTATAGTTAATTAGACAACTGCACTTGTTTGTAAATTATGCAAAACAGTTCACTAAGACGATTTGCTTTTTCTCATGTTTCACTTTTATTAATCTAATCAATAATTGTCTATATTTTAATTGTACTAAACGGATTTAATTATCGAAAAATTACCCTATTTAAATAACATTCACTTGCCCGTTTCCTCACTAAGGTGATGTGAAATACCGACATAAATTGAAAAAGAGTACATTTTATGCAAACACTAATAGAATCGTGCAAAAAATTTTCTGAATGCAGTATTTATATATACGGAGGGGATAACAGGTGTTTTTTTTAAATATTTAAAAATTATTTAATTAAATGAAAACCGTATTGTTGATAAGTAGGAATCTGCATTTTTATCATTTTATATAATTTTAAAACAAGTATATCTTATGAAAATACTAATAGAACCATTCAAAAATATTTCTGAGTATATGTTATTTGCGGAGGGCTTGACAAACGTGTTTTCCAAATAAACGTTCGAAAGTTAGTTTAGTAAATAAGAAATTCGGTTTAATTTTGGACCTCACATCACTTATGTAAAAAATATGTCATATATAATTTCAAAATTTTCCGAATTATTTTCACTTGTTATTTACAAAAGAATTAATCCGAAAAGTGCTCGTATTAGCTAAACACACGCTGAGGGCGCAGTTAGCCAGTTTTATTATGCTCGAAATTTTCTTCTGTCAACCTTTTTCTAGCAGAAGTTAGTTTGTATTTTAATGTATGTTTATAAATTTTTGTCGATTTTTTTTCGAGCAGAAGATAGTTTTTATTTTACTGTTTGTTTATATATTTTCCTCCATTTTGGCTTGAATTATAAAATAAAAAAACTTTTTTAGATTAAATTGACCAAATTAACTAAACATAACGAACATAGTCAAAACCCTTTTTTTTTTAATTTGGCTTCGTGTAAAATCAATATCTTACCTACGACGTCCTCAATTTTTTTTTCTTTGAAAAAGATTTAGAATATTGGGTGTCCCATCATTAACAGTTTTTCTGAACATGCCATCATAAAAATTATATTTTGGTTTTAATTTTAAATATATCTATTAAAGATTTTTGGTGTAACGTAACAAAACAGTATCTTGTGTGCCAAGAGCGTATGGTGCACACCATATTTTTTGTAATGCATCATGTACTTTATTTCGCATTTTTTTAATATAAAGCGGAACCAGTGTGACCGTTTTTAGACACAGCAACCATGCACCGATTAGAGTACTTTTAATTTTTATTTAATTAATATTTGCGAAAATAAAATCTATTTTTGACAGTCGAATTTAAATAATTTTAACATATTTTGTAACAATTATCGATGATTTTTCTGAAAATTTTTTAGTGGGCGGTAAAAGTGAAAAAAAATGCCCGCTGTCGACTTTTTTTCGCCCACCGATCTAAAAACGGTCAGTTTAGTCCCGCTTTCTAGATCGAAAAAACTTCTTCTAGAATTACGTAATTCATAAATGTAAATTTAATAAATAGTTATTACAAGGCGCAGACGAGCAAGCACGGGCCGAAGCGACTCGTGCATTTTGCGAGCCGTATAGACGAGCTTCATATTTTAATAAAACATTAATGAATATTAACTTATTCATATAGCAATGTAAACCAAGTGCTGCATTTATGGGTCGAACGACTTACTACAAAGTATTTAGTTATTCATAGTTTATGGCAATTATATATTTTCCAATAAGTGAATACCGATATTCGCGAGCTTTCCCACATTCAAACTCACCCGCACTAAAAAACTGAAAATAATAAAAAAAAAAAACA
>JAPYZP010004270.1:0-21916 GCA_030522985.1 Torymus sinensis
CGTGACGGAAAAGATTTGCAAATGCGCCTGGACAGACGAACGAGATACAGAGATACAGAGGCAGTGGCGATCGAGAGCTCGACGCAGATTGGCGCCACGTCGTAAATTATAATTTCATGACTTTCATGATGATCGGGCGGGCGCTATCCGGCCGGATTACAAACCTGCGCGTCGTCGCGCGTAACTGCGGACAGCGATCGTGCCCAGTCATTTATCATCCTCTGGCTCGTCTCTCCTCTCGCCTCTTCCTCCTCCCCCTACTCCTCCTACTACTCCGTCCCTCTCCTGCGCGTGCGACATTGCGATCGAGGTAATTGCGACGATCGAGCGATGCATTAACGCGAGCGCGTGTGTGGAGTGTCTATAACGGGGTATGGGTCCTCCGAATTGCGACTGTTCTTTTGGGGAGGAGTGGGTGAATATTTGCGTTGAACAAGCGGAGGCCTGATTAATAATTTCAGCGAGGGAGGTGTTGAGGCTTCACAAGATTTGCTGCGAATGTAGCAGTGTCATGATTGCCCGATTGAGGAGATTTGGGAACGTCTGGTTTTAATACGTTAAAAGGAAAAAAAGGTTTTATTTTTTATTAAACATTTTTACTATCCTAATAAAATTTTAAGAAATTTCAATTGTTTTTCTTCAGATGATTCGTAATTAAGAAGAAGTATACATTTTAGCGACAACTGTCGCATGAATTTGGTGATTTATCCATTTCTTTGATACGAAAAAGTGAAAATTCAGAAAAAATCTATGATTGCCGCATAAACAACATTAATAAATGACTCTTCAGATCAGACTATTAGAACATTTTTCTTAAACTTCATATGTTCTACTCAGAATCTACAATTTAAACGTATCTTTAATTTTACAAAAGCATTAGAGATATTATCCCAGACGATATTCTTCATTAAGAAAAATTGAAGCTGAAATATTAAACTGATATGATTCTTATGATTCTATTTCATCCATCACATAGAAAACCACGAAAAGCAATAGTTGCAATAATGCAATCCAATGAAACTACTTTCTGTTTAATCCTTATAGATGTAAGAAGGCTTCACAGGTACCCACGAAACCTTAATTTCCAAGATAACCGGAGGAGAACAAGGCACATAAACTCGTGAGTAGCAGCTAAGTGTCTTATCCATGCCGATCACGGGGCGTGATTTATCGAGCAGTGATAATGTTTATGAGACGAGGAACTCACACGATACGACGAGTCGATTTAATCGGTTTGTCCTGGAATTCGGCGGATTGCCGATAAGATGCTTTGATTTACGCGAAGTGAGCCTTCACGGCGATGAGACTGTGTTGTCGACGTCATTGAGTGTTATCAATTTAAATCTGCTCTGTTTGAATTTTTGTTTTTAATCAAATTAAATTCGACGATATTCAGTTAATTAAAATTTTCTAGCATTTTTTGAACGAGGTAAGTAATAGGTATATGAAATAATCTAAAATACATTGATTTAATTCATTATTATTTATATTGAATTAATTTGCAAGATTTTAATTAAGAATGAAACTTGTAACATAAAATTATAATACCGGTAATTTAAACGTAATGGGAAAGTTACTTATTTCATTTTATTTTATTGAAGAACAGAATGAAACGGCTAGAAAGCTAATATTCTGTATCTGTGTATAGTACAAATACAGTTCCAAGTTTAATTTTAAATTGAAACTGTGCCGGCGCACCTAACATTACTACTGAAATTAACTTCGAAATAATGTATAGCGTCAATTTTAAAAACTATTTTTAAAAATCAAACAATCTATATATTTCAACTTAAAAAAATTTATGTTTGATATTATTTTTTGTAAAAAAAATAGTACATTTCGACACGGGTGCGGAAGGTGATTATTTAGATCATGTGACGTTTTTCGCATGAGCCGAAGCGAGCGAGAAAAGTCACACGAGCTAAAAATCTTCTTACGCACCAGTTTCGAACCGTATTTTATACCACGAGAGCCGAATAATCATATTAAAGTTATGATTTTGAGGTTAGAGTGGTATTTATAATTATTAAGTTATGTAAAGATTATAAATATTCTACATCTTGACGTAAAAACGCAGACAAAACTGGCCCAGTAACACAATTCCGTACAACAACAGCCGCGCGATATTCAATCAACCCGATCAAAAATTCCATTCACGCGTATCCCTCTACTGTAACCCAACGCACGCGCCTCCGGCACTCTAAAAACAATCGCCCCCCTTCCCCCCCCAACAACAGCCGCGGGCAATCAACGCAGCCCAATTCCCCGCGTCCACCATCGTCGCGGGGCCAAAACGTACGCGCAAGCGCATATTACTGCGGCGGCGGTAATAATCGGCCGCTTTTTACACGACAAACGCGCCGGCGCGCGCGCGCGAAACTGCACATTATCGGTTTTGCAGGCCAGCTACACTACAGCCTCTATATGCGCGTTGCTGGCGGTGACTGACTGCGGAGGCGGGGGATCGATACTCCGCATTAGCGTAACAATTCTCGCGCGCCCGCCAAGCGAGCGACGACCGACTCGTGATGGCGCACGCGGTTCTGTACCCGTGCTGCGCGCGGCTTATAAACATTTTTTTCCCCCCATTTCAATAAAAATTTGATTGGTCACGCTCTAATTAAGGCCGACTGTAGGGGCTGCTAGTTAATTGGCGACGGCGAGCGTGAAACGCAATCAAAGTTCTGGGCGATGCCTCCAGTCTCGTATAAGAAAAAAAGAGAGAAGGTGCGAGGAGGGCGAAATTCTCGTCAAGGGGGGTGTAGAGGTGGCCGAGGGGTTTCCTTTTTCGACCTGGTGGATAATTATTCGGGCGCGCGCATTTTTGCGTTTCGGTGGTTTAGTGCTCGTGGGAGTGTGTAAATGAAGAGAGTTTTAACTTTTTGAGGGTGGAGAGAAGGAAAACAGTTTCGTGGTTATCGAAGGATGGAAATTATTTTTTTAATGCTTCTTTTGGATGGCGTGAGCTATAATCTTTACGCTTACCACTACGAGGCCATTGATATGTTTCCACTGATTAGAGTTTTGCTTCCTGACAGAGGAAGTTTTGTGACGGTGAAAAAAAAAGTTTTCAAGAAAACACGTTAGAAACATGTTTTAAGTGATTAGAAGTCAGAATATGCTATTTTTAGAAAATAGCATAATAGCATATCACTTTTTCTAGAAAAAACATATTTCGATTCAGAGAGCTATGAAATATCGAAAATCACATCGGAGTCGAAAAATTTCACTGTTACAAATCTTTCTCTTTGAGAAGGAAAAATTATTACTTTGTAATATTAATAAATGAATGTAATTAGAATTGTGTCATAAAATGATGCAATAATATTAATTTTTATCATTAAAAATTAATTTAAGGAATCAATAAATTTAGTTTAAGGAACCTAAGTGCCAATGAATTGGCAACGATTTTTTTTTATGATTGCACGATTTGGTGAAAAGAGTTTCGACAAAGATTGAAAAATTCTTTTGTTGGCACACAAATATCAATCAAAGTGATGTATTTGTTACATATATTCAAAAACTATATCTTTTGTAATGAACTTCGATCTGATATATTTACATAAAAGTGAATGTGTTGAAAGATTTACTCGGAATAATTTTACAAATTTTCAATATCCCATATTAGCATCATTGATAAATTCTATCTTCATAATGAAGCTGTACCATGTTTTCATACATATTGGATGTAGGATCGCAATATAGAATTTTATGCGAGAATGGAAGTTTAAAAATTCATACTGCAGAGGGGTAGTTGTTGGAAACTTGAGTAAATTTTTTGAACATGTATGTTTTCATGAAAAAATTAAAAAAAAACTCTTTTCTAGCGCATCCACCGTGTAATATTTAACTATATCTTTACTTATTTGAGAAATTATACCTAATGACGAAAATTATTATTATACAAAGTCTCAACTTACAGCTGAGTAATTACGTTAGCAGACAGAATTAGCAAACTCGCGCCAACTTTTTCGCTCTTCGGCGGCCCAATCCAGAGTCATGTGCACCCCGAAGAAACAATTAAAGCTCTCTCCCGTGCGACAGTTCACGGCGCATTTTCAAGCTCCGTTTGACGGCGCGCCGCCCCGCGGCTGTAATCCTCGGGCGTGCGCGTATACAAGCACCGCGTTACGAAATCCCGCGGCGCGTCGTGAATTATCAAGAAATCTCTCGCCTATATATATACGCACGCGAGCTTGCGCCGATTTACATAAGCCCCCGACCTTGCCCGCACGCGTGCGAGCGCGCATCTTATCCCGCAGATCTCTCGTTGTGTTTATACGCCGCAAATAGCTATTGTATCATGCCCGAGTTGCTTCGTTTCTGCGCGTCTCGGCGAAATAAGCGCGGTGTATCAGTAGTTGGATGTTTATTTATTTGTTTGCTTGGCTTTTTATGTGGTTGCAATGAGGATCCACTAATTATGTGTATCGTATTGGCCGTATCTCTTTTCTTTCGCTGCTCGTCATTCGTTCACGGGACTGTAATTAGCCAACAGAGCCGATGAAAAAAATCGATAGCGAAAAACAATAGGGAAAATATAACTACTCTTATGAAAAATAATTTTTTATTTTCATCCCCAACTGATTTTAAAATTCCCCCGGTAGAATAATAAACGCAATGAATTTACCGGTAATAGGTGCCGCATACAATTTTCAATTTGATTTTTCATTATTAAACTCCATTGACCGAAAAATATAATCAACGGCTTTAAAGTATCGTTCGCGTTATCGAAGTTTATAATGCAAAATGCCTTTGGTAATAGCGTACAACGATACGCACCAAAATTAATGATATTTTGCTTAATTATTACATTTTTTTTTACTTTTTGTATTATGCGACGCCACAAACTATTATTTTTCATGCGGATAAATCAAGAAAATTAGTCTAATCTTAATTAAACATTTTCTTTCATTCGATTTGTAATGAAATTTTCAACGTCTGCATAAAGCGGGTTTAATAACAATGTTTAGACTACCACTTAATTACGAAATAACTTTATAATTTCAAGCGTCCCACTAATAGAACTAATTTGAGTTGATAATAATTAGCTTGTTATCTATATTAGTTTCAATAACTTTTAAATGTAGTATAATTAAGTGTAAAACAATTTATCAAATATTATACCGCCTCTGCTATTTGGCCGTCAAAATTATATGTACAAAGTATATATACATAATCTATATGTAAGGGAATATAAATTCTCTAGTCAAATATCAAAACAAAACCAACATTACGGTTGGTTGTTTTAGAACTTACACTCTGAATCAATATACTTTACATATCTAACGCGGGTAAATACCAAAAGCCATATACTATGTAACATAATACGGATTTTCCACTGGGCGTACTGTAATACTAACAAGGAGAGCCCACACCCTGAGGAAAACGGATTTTCGTGGGCATTTGAGAGTCGATTTCTGGTACAGAAAAATGAAGTCCAGTGTTCATACTTTCATCTCATAGGCCCTTTTTCTTGAGATATGGGCAATCTCTTCTCAAATATCCTCTATTTCGATAAAAAAATGATGTCTCTCTTATTGACTGTCACATTACACGTATTCAAGATAGAAAAACTCACAAAAAATATTATAAAAGTAGATACTAAAAGCTAAAATTTAAGCCCTGATTCGTTAAAAAATATTAATTTTTCAGGAAGATGCTTCAGGATTAATCGCTTAAAATGAAGACCAATTTTTAACCATTTCCGTACGTTATCTTTGATTGCTCGTAACTTCCTGAAAAATTAATATTTTTTAACGAATCAGAGCTTAAATTTGAGCTTTTAGTGTCTACTTTTATAATCTTCGGTGCCTGTATTTGTATCTTAAATACTTGCAATGTGACAGTCAATAGAAGATACATCATTTTATAACGAAATGTAGGATATTTGAGAAGAGATTGCCCATATCTAAAGAAAAAGGGCCTATAAGATGAAAGTATGAACACTGGGCTTCATTTTTATGCACCAGAAATCGACTCTCAAATGCCCACGAAAATCCGTTTCCCGCAGGGTGTGGACTCTCCTTGCAGAAACTTAATTATTTTGCATCTTTTTAAGCCCCTTTTTATAACTACAAGTTTGTTTGCATTAAATAAATATTTCAAACCATATACTTTAAAATAATCATATTACAATAGCAAGCGAAAATCCCAGTGAACTCATGACCAATAAATAATTGTTATCGAACATACTCTGCTCGATAATCACGGAAGTTCTCCTGGCTCGCATTACCGGCCTTCTTTATCACTTTATCTTCCTCTTCAATCCTGGCTCGATTTTTTCGCATACTTCGTCCGGGCGAGCGCTCGGCGAAACTCTAATCACGTTAATCCTGTAAGATTATAACGATTCGAGGTCCTCCCGGAGTCGTTCGCGCTCTCGGGCTCGATGGATTATAGGCCAGCGCACGCGGCTTCTTCGCCGCCTTGATTTCGCTGAAAAACAAGCTGGGCCACGACGAAGTTATGGAGATCCAGCGATGAATAATCGATAAGGCTTTAATTGTTCTCTCCGAGTTTAATTATCCTCGGATTATCTCTTATCTGTAAAACTTTGCGGGACCTAAAGATTCGTCGAGAGTTTGGTTTGAAAAATATTTCAAGTCAATATATTGCACCTGCATAATTGACGCGATGGAAGTTACTTTTGATACTTGAATAATAATCAAATCGATCGGAATATTTTATAAGACTATTAGTAGATTTACACATTTTCTCAATTCAATTTTATTGTTTTTCTTGGTAATCACAGACATCAGATGATAAAGCTAGAATGGCAATATGAATATCAAGGATATTGATTAACAGTTATTTATGTATAAATAACTAAATAACGTATACGCTATTTGGTAAAAATTATTTTGTAAAAGTCATAAACTTTCGATGATGTACGACAATTCTAAAATTTCAAAATTCTCTTGAATATGAATAAGATATTTTCTTTGTAATACCTTACTAAGATTTTCAGCTAACAATGACACGTACGCGCACATTAACAATAGTAATCTTACTTGATTTACTTTGAATTAATTCATTCATATGTATACGTCTTACTTATCTAACATAACAAAAATAAAAATTGTATTTATTCAAAATTATTGAAGCTACTTTTATTGATAGTATAATGGTAACAGAACCTTAAAAAATTAATAACTTTATAAATAATCCTTCAAATGAATTTTCTTCAAGAAAGGATCCAACAATTATACTTCAGAATAAATTGATTTCCCGTATACGGGGCGCCACAGCGGCCCCGATAACAGCCCTCCAATCTCGAACAATGCATATACGCCATCGCAGTGGCCATTATGAGCGAGACGGACAAAATTTTTCAGCCAGCGGCAGAAAGTACCGTTTTTCCTCCCCCTTCGCCCTCGGCGATAGTGGCTATGTGCTGCGGGAAATTTAAATGAAAGCCAGTACGAAAGCTCGGGAATCGCCGCGATAAAACAGTCCATTGCCATCCGCCCGAAAAAGTCGTGCGATATGCTGCACTAGTGTGTAGTCTCTTTCTCTCTCTCTCTCCCTCTCTCTCTCTTCCCAGTGAAAATGGGAACTGGAAAATTGTCTGTGAAAGGAGTCGCGAATGGCCCGAAAGCTCTTGTGCGCCCGCTCGCATGCTACGACTTTTCTCGATGTTCTCGGAATTTAATTTTTTTTTTTTCGACGAATTAAATCGTGCAGTCGTAAAGGGATTAGAGTGGAGTATTGCTCTTGCGATATTAGGCACAATTTAGAATTGAATTACATTTTGAGATACGTTTATAAATGGTACTAAAAAGAGAAAACTACAAATAGTAAACATGGGAATCGGTTATATCGAATAGACTGTCTACTTAAATAAACAGTACGAATAGTCATTTCAAAACTACATTTAAAACAAACTTCACTGTCTGTCATCTCTAACAAATCTACTATTATTCTTATATAAATAATTTTTGTATAAAATTAATTGATGCGCACATAACAATAAATAACGATGAGAAAACCCATGTACAATGGAAATATAGAAGAGTAAATAAAATCCTGAATAGTAGTGTATTGACTACAGTTTTTCAAACTATACTACAGTTTCCAGTTTTTGCTATTTAAGATTTCCCTTTTATAGTATTACGAATAGAGATTCGTAACTGTATCATAGATTTAATTGATTTGTAAAATTTGAATAAAAGTACTAATTTAAATAATTAAACTGAATTTTAAACATTTGTATTATTCAGATACTTAAAACAAGCAAGAAGTTGTCGGTTTAAATTAATTACTTTTATTCTATGCGCTACCAAAGTAAACAACAAAAACCTATCGTCCGAACCATTTCCTCGAAATTAACAGAAGGACTTGAGTCGTCGCTACGAACGATCTCTCAAAAAAAACTTAAACAAAAGTCCACGCGAGAACGGAGAATCTTTTCTCTCGCGAGAAGACTGTACAGTTCATACAGCCATTTCCCCGATCTTTCCTCTAGATATCACTCGCCGTCGTTTCTCCCACTGCAAACGAGGCCGAAAATCGTGTCGTGCCGCCGCGAAACGGACTCGCGCCTCGTCCCCCCTTCTTTTATTCTCCTCTCTTTCACGCGCGAGTCGTCGCATAATGCGCTACCCTGCTTATCTGGGACAGCCGAAATAATTAGCAGTCGCGCGCGGAGCCTTTATGTCGCGGCCAAAGGCTAATTTAATTCCGAAGACGGCGCGGGCTTAATTAAAGGAATCTACGGCCCGTGACCGCGCGCGAAGGGACTGCAGCCGACGCGCGTCCCTTTTGACGGCCGCGCTAAATTATTCATGAATTATCGCGCCCACGAAAGTAAGACGCGAGCGAGCGCACCTCCTTCATGATGATATCGATTTTACTCGCGGGGCGGGCTATTTTTGTACACGTGATTTCGATGATTCTTTACCTTGGAAGTAACCGAGTGGAGCAAGGCTCGACGATACTCATGAATAGGAATGATTATTTTAATGAGTTTGTTCTTTGTTGCGAGGTGGATATTTGTGTGAAATTATGATATATAGGTACACTGCTGTCACGATGACGAGGTGACACTTTCATTGGCATAATGACGTGAAACTTTTGTAAAATGCGCAATTCTTTTGTTGATTTTTTTTTGCTTTTTAAAATGCTTTCAAGGATGAAAATCTGATTGTTTTCTTGGTTTTCTATGTGAATGCTATGTTAGCACTTCTATTTCAAATTCTAAGAAAAATTTTTCCTTAGAAATATTCCTTAGAAAACAGATTTCTACGAAGAGATGTCAAAAGTGTTTCAAGGTACAAAAATTAAATTTTAGAGGAAATTAATTTACAAAGTGCACGACATTACAATTTATAACAAAGATAAATAAAATTAGTCTGAAGAAAAATTTCATTTTAATTATTATTGCTCTGCAACTACTGCACATTTAAACTGCTGATAGTTTTTGTTAATGAAAATTGCAATAACAAAAATGTAATAACAAAATTGTACTGAATGCAAGCGATAAACTCGATTATTCCAGTGTGCTTCACGTGCGTGTTTCTTGCATTCACAAGGGAGGAACCAAGGAAACAGGATCCCCAATTTTCATGAAACTTTGCAGAGTGGCTTCTTTTTATCATATAAAGAGGCTATGCAAAGCCTTTTCAGTTATTGGGTTTGCTGTTAAAAGATACAGCAATGCGAAGTTGGCAACAATAGCTGTTTTTAATTATTTATTGAATTATCGGCGATTACGCCTGCGAGAAGTTCATAGTATACCCAACATATTGAGTATATATATTAAAGTATTGATGTTCTGTGGGCAACATATGAGCCATTGATGAAACATAAGACTTATATGGGTAATATATGGGTGAAATACGAGCAATATAATATCATAGCACCGACGCCATATAGTATGAGCCAATTGTTGTCGATATACTGGCCGCATGTTATCCTTATCAATGCGTGGGTGTTTAACATTGTTGTCAGCTATGACGTATCATCTCAGTGATTCTACAAGGAAACCATATGCAACATTTAGCTTTTAAGAATAGTACCGAGTCTACTTGTACGAACGTTAGCAGAAACATCTTTTATTAGCGTAATACAAAAGATGAAAGAGTCGACAAACATAATTTCTCATTCATCATTTTATTGTTCTACATATGCTTTTACAATTAATTAATATTGTAACTTTTGGTGACCTATTCAGAACTTATCCAGTTCATTCTTAACATGTTGAAGTCGTTTGAATCGTTCCACGAGACGTTTTGTTCGTCAAGTGTACATAGAATTTACTTGTACATATTGGTTTTTAGCAATCATACTAGATTGCAATGTTAAAAGAGGTTTGAATGTTAAATTAATTGCTTCTTCACCAGAGAAGATTTATTTATTATATTCAGGGTAGCAAGAAAGTGAATATGTACTTGTAAAATGTGGATGGATCTGATGTTTGCATCGTTGGAGTCCAACGAAATCATTTTTGAAAAGTAATTAAAGTTATTAAGCAATGGTAATTTTATCTAAATCTTTTTTATAAAATTATTTGATAGTATAAAACAATAAATCTACAAGCAAAATTGATATTAATTATTATAAACTTAAAGTAAAATAAAATATTTTTTTATTTCGTTTCAGACCCATAAATGTGGGCATATACTATTAAAATTGTATATCAGAGTAAATTCAGTAAATAATCAGAAACAGTTAATATTTTAAGCTATATATGATTTAAAATTCAATCTACTTGATTTACTCTAAAATCTGGCTACATTTTAATAGATCGACACCTGATTTTGTACTAATTATAAAGGCTAAAATGACCTTCTATATGCACATCATGGACCCGTTTATTCTTTGTAAAGCATACAGGAACAATAGAAATTACGTGACCTGATATCTAGATTTCTCATTGCTGCTGCTTAATTGCGTTATGAAAGGCTAATGTTGCTTTAGCGTCATTCCTATCATGATTGAAGGTCTGTACTGTAAATTTTATTATTATGACTTCGCTTTTCAGTGACCTTTAACATATGTTTAATTTTTTTAATTCTTGAACTTTCTATTCGTTATTATAAAATAGTGGACTTCTTTGTTTATTTTTATATATCTTGTTAGTTTAATTCTATGAGAAGATATTATAATGATTTAGAGAATAGAGTATACATTTTACAGAATCTTAAACATAGAATATTACCACTTTTCAATTTTTGCAAATAATTAATATCATTATTATCGAAACCCAAGAATATAAATAAAACAAACGTTGTGAATAAATTAAAAATTTAAAACTTTCTTCGATTATTATTATTTTGTTGTATAAACCCATTCTAATTTTTGACATATCTCGGCCATTATGACATACTATCTAGCTGTTATGAAACTTGTCAGAGAATCGTTTCCAAGAAATCGACAATATTTGTCATTTAAGTAATTTATAGGTTTTTCCGGTGTCAAGATGATAGTTTAACGAAGTAACAATTCCTCTTTATTTATTTATAAACGCTTTAACAAAGTTAGGAAATATAATAGTAATTGTAAGCATATAATATGTGGAATTATTTTAGTATTCAATACCGAATTAGATAAAATTATTATTAATAATTTATTAATAATAATTAATTAATATTTATTTATTATTTATATTTTATTAATATTTATTTTTATTTATTTTATTGTTTAATTGATAGTTCAGAATACTTTTGCAATTAAACAAAGCATCAAATATAAACCAATAAAATTCATGAATACAAAAGATTAATTGAATACGCATTTGTGTTTCAATTGAAAGGTTGTATAAATATTTTGCGCCGAACAAATGACTAAATTTTCAAAATCACTTTTTTCTTCAAAAACAACGATTTTTTTAAATAATAAAGAAACTAAAGAAGATATCAATTTTTTTGCCAATACAAAAAAAAAGATGCGCTATAAATTTCTCTACACAGACGTATTTTTAAAATTTAAACTATAGGTAATGCGATAATTTTAATGATAATTTCTCATCTTACATACGAATATTATTAATGCATTAGATATATTTAATTGCTTTTAACATATTTTAATTAGTGCTGGATGGATACTTCGCTATATAAAAATTGAGAAATTGAACAAAAATCTCTTGCTTTAAAAAAACTAGGACTAAGTTTTTGAGTAACGGGTGATGGAAACCTATTTTAATGATAATTTACGTATAATAGAAATATTGAATATAACGTGTGTACACTGAAGAGTATATAAATAATTATTATAAGGTTACTATGAAATATTGTCTTATTACTTCGTCTGTAGTGATTTCTAACAACGATTTTTCGATGTAATTAATTAGGAAACATGGCTTATAGTATGTACGATATATATCGTATACTTTATACCAATGAATAGTTTACTACATTAGATAATTGTTAAAAAAAAATATTAACAGCTGCCAATATGGATTTTCTCTCAGTCTACTCTAAAAATATTCGAGAAAACACTCTGATGAACAAGATTTTTCTTAAAACAGATAATTGGAAAAAGTTACATAATCACGAATCAATACCACGTAAAATCTTCAAAACTCATATATCAGCGATGACAAAAAGGCAAACTATAAGAGAAACCTTCCATATCTTGCACCATATCCAATTTTACGGGAACCGCCTTAGCGCGTGCAAAAAGTCCGTCGCGCGGGCGCGCGCTCCACACCCAGCGCTTCGAACGGAAACAAAGCCACGCTTTGCGCGCAAAAGAAAAACAAAACCCCGCATCGTCAGAACGCAACTCTTTTTTCTTCTCCGCACCACCTGATCTACATTCTCACAGAGCTATTTCGAGTCGCGATCTACCGAGAAAAATCGTGTATGACTTACCGACGCAGGCGAGCAGAGCGACGAGCAGCACTGGAAAACTCGACGACGACGGCGACGACGGCGAGGTCGACAGAGCGTGGGCTAATCGTGCCATCTTCAAAGCTCTCGTCTTTCTGTTCCTCGCGATATCCTTTCGCTCTCTTTCCGTCTCTCTCTTTCTCTCTTCACTGGATCTGCGCGCGGCGAAAATCTCTCTGTCTCTTCTCCTCAAACACACTCGATATAGCGGAGAGAGTCACAGTTCCCGTGCACCGTCTGATGCCTTATATTATACCTGCAAGCACACACCGCGAGCGATCGTCGCGCACGAGCGGAAGATAACAACGACCGGCGAGCTACAGACTCGTTGCTGCTGTCACATCCGATCGCTGCGCAGCCGAGCCGCAGCAGCCTACTCTCTTCTTCACCCTGCGGAATATTCTCATTCAACGCCGGTTCAGCCTCCTGATGTTCACCACCAACGCGGCAAATGTTCACCACGATCTACGTATATCGATACGGGTACGGGAAAAAATCGCACTTTTCACCAGCGACGATCGGCAACGAACAATTTTTTTCTTTACTTTTCCTCCGATCAACAGAACAATCGAGGAGATATACGATAGTGTACCTCACAGACACACACGCACACGCACACGCGCACAAACGGACACACACACACTCTCTCGCGTATGTATATATACTTATATATATATAGATATATATGAGCGTGTGTATAGAGGCGGGCGGGTGAGCGCACGGGTGCTTAATGTGATGTGTCTGCGAGTGCCGCAAGTCGTCGTTGGACTGACTGACCCGCCACCGCTGCTGCTGCTGCTGCTGGCACACCGATAGGGAGAGAGAGAGAGTCGAAGCGAGTGCGCGCGCGCGTGTAAGTAAAACGCGCGCGCCTCTCGGAGGCTCCGCCTGCGTCGCCGCACCGACGAATCTCTCTCTCACTCTCCCTATCCCTCGCGCACCCTCTCTCTCTGTCCTTTCTACCCCTCGTCTCTCTCTTTTTCCGTGTGTGTATATACGCAGACGAGTGTATGTATATACACACGTTATCCCGTGCGCGCTTTCTCTGTCTATGTCACTTTCGTTCTCCTACGTCGTTGTGCCACCCCACCCTTACACCACTCGGTGCGCGCACTTAGGCTGGCGGACAATATTTTTAGTTGTGCTACTGGCTGACGATGCACCGCCAGCCCGCCCGCCCGATGCTCGTTTCGGTGACGCTGCGCGCGCGCGCGGATGCGGATTTTCAATTGTAAGAATTGTCTCTGCCGTTCATTAATCGTCAATGCTGGAGAAAATTTGATTGGACCGAGGAATATTTTAAATATATGTGAGATATACAGTAATATCATAAAGTGCAGAAAATGGAAAGCTGATGTTGAAGATTTTTAAAATGATGTAGGTAACAGTGATGGGACAAGTATCGGGTTAAGAAGTCTGTGAGATGTTGATGAATTCAAAATTCATGCTATTTCTTTAGGATTTTTATTTAATTTTTATTTTTACGTTATATTGTTTACTTACATTTTAAATAAACAACAAATCAAAATTTTATAGGCTCTGTAATAATATTACAAATACCGAAGACTTTGTCGAAGTCGATGCTACGTTTTATTTTGATGCCGATAGGGCAAAATACCACTGACTTTTAAAATATGGTTTTGAAAATTTTTTTTCGAGTACACCTATCAGACCTGGTTTTTCTCGTTGTTTGTAGTATATATAAGAGAAATTTGTGGTTGAACCGCTTATCGAATAATAATTATACTCTTTCTAGAACAACTTATACTTTTTAAGAAAATGACACAAAAAGTCCTTCTCTTCAAGCATCAGCCATTTAGCCGAGAACCGATTTACTCAAAGTTTCAAAAAAAGAAATTGAAACTAGAAAGAAAGTGCTTTCATTGCCTTTTTTGAAAATTAAAAAATGTCAATTCCTTCAAAAGTAATAAGGGTTTGGAGTTGAACGTCGAAAAGGCATAAAAATGCTTTCAAAGTCGGCGCTGTCGATTCCTGCGATTTGTGCATTTTTATGCACAAATATCTTATCTTTTTGACGTTCAACTTCAAACCCTTATAACTTTTGAAGGAATCCACCTTTTTTCATTTTCAAAAAAGGGAATGAAAGCTCTTTCTTTCTAGTTTCAATTTCTTTTTAAGTGGATGACTTTTTTGCCATTTTCTTAAAAAGTATAAGTTTTTCTAGAAAAAGTATACCATTCGATGAACGTTGCTCATCCACGAAATTCTTTTTATACTACAAACAACGAGAAAAACCAGATCTGGTAGGCGTGCTGGAAAAAAAAATCAAAGCCATATTTCGGATTTTTTCGCAGATTTTGGGGGATTTGCACATATACATATAAACATGACTTGAAAAAACTTTGTAACATTATATAATATTGCATTTAGAACACTTTAAAGAATAATAATCATAACGTATGGAGGACCGAGATAAACTTGTTAGGATTAGTGTCTGTCACCAGACAAGTCTACCGTACGTCCCGTGGTTTTCACAGAGTAAACATTTTCTGTATCTACGTTTGTCAAAGTCCCAGATTTTATTTCATATTTTGGTGGTACTTTACCTTTTTATGTAAAGAAAAGTTTCTTTACATAAAGTTTTTATATGTACTGTGTAATACGCGCGCATATTTTATCTTCTCTGATTTTGCAGAAATTATCTTCACAATATAACTAATCAATCGTACAAAGTTTTATCATTTTTCACCTCTAGGTTATCATCATAAATAAAAGGAAAGTGTTATAAGATATATTTTTTATATTTTTCAAATGTTTATTAATTCATCAAAGATATTGTTTTGCTTGATACAAATTCATCTCTCAAGAATAATCAGGTGTAATGACTAATTGGGTTAGGATTTTCACTCGCACACAAATAACTCTCTCAGCCTTTCCACAATTTTTCTTCACGCTTATCACTTAGAAATGATACAATATATAGCAGACATATATACGTATAACAGTTCTAATATAAAACAAAGTTTATGACAATAAAGCTGCTAATCACCCTACTGTTTGTAAAAGCTACTGCTTCCAAAAATTAAATGCAAACTTTTAGAATCCTGTCATATTCTCCCTTAAAAAAGTGATGACGGAAATATAAATTACGCACTATATTAAGAACGCAAAGCCTCTAATTATATCCGCCACGATACTTTAACTCGCGATGACATTCATTCCCTACACGCGCTAAGAAATTCCGCCTTGCGTCAGCAATGAAGCTTATCTCATTTCGACTTCTCGCTTATTCTGCATTATTCACAGATATGAATTGTTCTACATGAACAAGTATTCCTTCATTTAAAGCATCAATCTACTTTTTCTTTCATCTAAATGGAACATCTTATTCGAAATGACTCGAAAACTCATGATGTTCGTAGTATTCTTTGTGAAGAAGTTAAGATTCGCGATGAGTCAAGATGTTCTTTTATTTCATTTCGTCAAAATAAGAATATCAAAATAAAAAAATGTTTTAAATTAAAAAAAAACGCTGACGTTTCGGGTTCACTTGTCAAGCCCCTCTTCAAAAACACTATGAACAAAGCTGGTATACTACGTTGCGAGATTAGCAAATCATCAGATATGTCGAAACTAGGTCTAGAGACGGGGCTAGAAAAAAAACAGATAACAGACTAAAAAACGGAAAAAGAAAAGAATCGCTATCGGGAACATACGTGAATTTTAAAAATTTTTTAATTTTCATATTCATATTATTTTGACCAAAGGAAATAAAAGAAATTGTTGACTCGATACTAATCTTAACTTCTTCACAAGGAGTAAATAGAACATAATTTATAAAGATTTTAGTAATTCAAGAAAAAATTTGATAAAGCTAAAATAAGCAGTAAATAGCTTGACTTCTGTTAAATTGCAGAATGTTATGAATTAATTTATCAAAATATTGGGGCGAAATTAGAAGTTGTTTTATAATTTAAACATAATGGAAATCAAATCAAAAGTTCTAAGAAAAACTGTTGATTGCCGTATCGATTTCATAAAATTCCTATTTAATATATATTATCTGGTGATGCATGGGCGTTCTTGAAATACATTGAAAAATTGCAAAAACTCTCTTTGCATTTTTACAGAATTTTGTATTTTACGCTTTCTTTAACCTCATGTGACTATTGAAGGAATCAACATTTTTCATCCGGTAAAATGCAAATAAGAGCAAGCATTTTTTAGTTTTATTTATTTTTTCATTTTTTATAAATGTATGTGCGACTCTCCCTGACAAAATAATTCTCATTTGAAGGTCATTTTTCAGCATTTTTTCTAAATAAAGTTATTGTCAGTAAAAAAACTTGTCACCCAATTGACCATGTTCCCGATTTTGTATACATTCAACATTGTGCAAAGAATCAAAAAAACCTGGTCTGGAAAAATTACAAAAAATAGCAATTTTTAGCAAATTTACGTAATTTTTAAGATTTTTATCATTTTTTGTCATTTTTTTTTCGATTTTCGTTTTCGCTGTTTTTTTTTGTTTTGTTATGGAATATTTGTTGACACCTTCGAAAGCTTGCTATTGGTTAATCATCAGTGACTTGTTCTCGTCCATTTTTCCGATGATAAAGTCCCAGAAGAGTAATTGATGTCAAGACAGTTTTCCTGCGTTCCAACATTTTGTCGTGTATTGTATGGTTCATAGAATAATTAAAAACTAATTGCAGAGGTATGCCTCTAATTTTTCTTCCGTCGTTTTTATGACCTAATTAAGGGAAACGCACATATATTGAGAAAAGAACACCAAATAAGAACATTTTTTATTCTCAGTTATAATCTCGGAGTTTGAACTCGGAATCAAGAAGCGCGACAACGCTACGATTGTAAGTATCATTTTAACAAGGACGGAGCATAAGAAGCGACCGGGTAGTTGTTTATGGAAACATCGATAGCTTTCAGGCCCTGGCGATCGACAGTACTCTGCACATGTGTACTGAATTTTTCAGAATTTTCATGTGATATCTTACCTGAGATATTGTGCACTAGCAATAAGAATTTCACATACCTTCAAAAATAAAAAAGTTCTCATTAATATTTATAAATTATTTATCATTCATTCAAAATAATGTCAATTTAAATTATTCTTTTAAAGTATTCCATGCAAAATTTCTTATCAAAACATTCTAGAACATCATATAAGTTCGAAAGCACTATAAAAGTATCTGAAATATAGGAGGAATATTCAACATATAGGCCTGCTTTATTGTTAAAGCCTTACGTAGAGGCATGGCGAAATTTGCGTAGGCTAATCGGTTGCATGATGAGAGACTTATATGTGCAGTCAGTGCGAGCTGCGTCGGGCGGCCGCAACGATTAATTAGGACGGATTGTCCAAGAGCTTTCCTCGAGATCCGAGCAACGGGGACGGCACCCAAGAGCCGTCGATAATTTCCGGTAATTGAGACAATTACTTTTCAGCGCCCGATAGGGAGAGAGGAGCCGGCTCGGTTGTCTTCACTGCGAAAGTTTCCCCGATTCAGCGCAGGCCTCCGCAGGAGAAAACAGTCGTCACCTCTCTGCCTCCCTCGTCCTCCGAAGTTCAACGAGAGAAGTTCTGCCGAACGTTAGCCTACTACGGCTATATATTGCTTAAGTCGCCCCGTGCAAGCGCGCGGCCTCATTTGCTATCCATTGGACTCCCTTCACGTGGTTCGTAGTGCAGGGACGTAAGTGCCGCCCTGTTCCTTGCATCCACGTTCAAACTGTTTTTCCGGTACTTTGCTTCGTTTCTTAAAATAAAACGGATAGCATACCTGCGAACTTTTAATACTACATTGCATTTTAAGAAAAATATTACATTGCTTAAAGCAGCCAAAATGGGCATTAAATATAAACACTTTCTCAATCATTTTTTCGCTTTCTATGTAATATGACTAATGACGTAATTGGAAAGAAGCGTGTATTTCACTTCAAGCAAAAATAACAAAAAACAGGAATTATTTTTTACTTTTTATACGATTTTAACTTGGAAGGGCTTATTTTGTTTCTTTGGCAATTTCAAGGGGTGGTATCAATAAGAAATTCGAATAATTATCAAAAACTATGAAGTTACATCGAATTGTTAATGAAAATTTTTTAAGGTAAAAGAGCCAGTACTCGGACACTTTTGTACATACAATCTTTATAATGTCTTATATCATCAAAACTAATCGTAATACACGAAAAGTTATTATCTCAGTGGATAGTTGAAACCTTGTAGCAGCGTTGTTTTGCCTTGCCGTCTACGCTCACAGTCTATGACTGTTGGCAACTGGCGACGCGCGCGGCATTTTCCGCAAACGTCAATTTCAGTGTACAAAACAAATGCATACCTATTAATGGAATTATAAATATTATTAATATTACAATGGAGTTATTATTATTTAATATCGTACAAATACTAAAGAAAAGCTATAATATTTGAATAAGAAGAGTCACTCATAACTCAAATTTCTTTCATCCGTTATTATACCAATATATTATCTTAAACCGGAAAAGCCCATTATTATTAGTGAATAATAATATTCTTCAATTGTGTGTACGAATAATATAAGGTAACTCTTTGGCTATTTTTACCGCATTAGGCGAAAATCTTTGTGCACTTCTGTAAACATGTTAGAGAAAAGTTAATTAATAACAAATTTTATAAATGTATAAACTTAAAGGAGAAAATCTCACCTTTCCGCTTGTACCATTTTCAATTGAGTTTTTTCGACTACGAGCAGAAAAACATACGAATCGTAGTCAAGTGATAAAAGGAACTCACATAAAAAACTAAAAATCGTTGCGAAAATATTGAACAAGTTAAATATATATTTATTGGATAAATAAAGACAAAGCGTTGGAAAAGATGCTGCATTAACTAGAGTTACTTTTTCAGAAATTATAAACAACGCATCAATTTATTTAAAAAATGAAATGCAGAGACAATAATTTTTATTTAAACAATAATATATCTCTGCTAAAAGAAAAAACACATTTATATACATATTGCAGTGTCAATAAATTTAATATTTACAAATAAACTTATTCATGAAAAACAGAATTTTGTATTGTTTTCATTAAGTAGATGAAACATCACCTCAGTTGGTTCGAAATGTTTGCAGTCTCCCGTACTTTTAATGCATCTGCTCGATTATAGTAATGAATTAAATCTAACTGTAATTTATTTCGAATCGGTGTTTTTTCAAGTTTCAGTTTACTCCATATTCTCTCTGGCTCAATGTTGCGATGCGGTATAATTAAAATATGCAATACAAAATTAGCCAAATGTCTAAATGAAAATTCGCCAGCGTCATTATGGTAATGATACATTTCAAACCAAAACATATTGACTTCTACATTATTGTTTCTGAAATAATCCGGAAAATCATCATAATATAGGATGATTTCATTCCACTCATTTATAATTAAATGAATATCTGAATCTATAAACCCTCTAAAATGTTCAATTAAATTATTAATACAATTGATGTTGTTCAGGTGAAAATCACGAGACAATGCGTTTTCAGGTGCTATCGAATCTAACTGATCAAAATAATTATTTTGCAAATTGTTGAACCTCTGCTTAATTTGCAAACGTAACTGTTGTAAATATCTTAAACATGTCTCTTTGACATTATTTTTGTGTTCTTCATTAAAGTCTGGAGTGTCTGGGTTATTCACAAAAGTGTTGGCCTCATTTCCCAAATTAATCAAGTTAATATTTAAAATTTGTTGCACATTCTGTGGATCTATATCACTTGCATTGTTTGCAAGTACATAATCTTGTTGTAAAAATAAGGTACAGATTTGTTTGAATAGCAAATTCAAAACTTTTTTAATTTTATGAATAATAATATCACCTCTATGGAAAAATTTATTTACAGTGTTAATTTTGGGCAAGATAAAATCCAAAAATAACATATAGCATTTATTAGGCTTTGAATTTAAAAACGCCTCTGCTATTTGTACGACAGATTTATGTACACAAAGTATATACATATATAATGGAATATAATATCTCTGGTCAGATATCAAAACAAAACAAACATCACAGCGAGGTGTTTTGGAATTTATACTCTGAATTAATGTACTATATTTCTGTCGTGCAAATAGCATATAGCATCAGCCATATAAAAATTCTAAAATTAGACCAGAACTTTCAATATTTTCTTGCATGTAAGCATGCATAAAATACAATTGCAAAGAACCCCATTGTGCAATTATTCTCGAAATACTGGCCTCTAACGATAACCAACGAATACTGCTCGGTCGTAAAATGTTGTTAATTTCAGCATCAAGGAATACCTGAAATTCAATTAATGTGTGCTGTCTCTTTAGAGAACGGCTAAAAAAATTGTGAATTGTAGAGCAAAATTTTACTATGTTATCTGGAATTTGGTTCATTGCATTTTGGCCACATAAATGTATAGAATGACTTAGACATTTAACAATAATTATATGAGGATTCATTTCGCTAAAGCGTTGTGCAACAGAATTACGATCTCCCATGATGGTATTGCATCCGTCAGATCCAAATCTGCGATGTTATGTAGAGGGATATTTTCATCAGAAAATGATGACGTTATTTTTTTCATATAAGTGGTTTGCACCAGCATCATGGTTATCATCATATTCGTCTAATACCGATAAATTTCCCATATAGGAACACATGCATATCGCAAGAGATGCACGTTTTGAATAATATAGATACTTCCTATACCGCTAAATTAATGAATAATAAAACTATTTTTTTAAATAAAAAATACATAACTTTCTAAGGTTAGAATTATATTTTCACAATAAATATTGATTTGTGTACGAATGGCTTTTAACGGAGACGACGTTTCCAAGGAGACGGACAGAATAATTCCGGGCGGCTCGTTGCAAAAATCGCTGGTTTCAAGCTCATGCAATTATTCCGTGGTGGCACTGAAGTAATCCACACGGAGAAAAATATCTTATGAAAAATTAGTGGAATATTTACTAAAAATTACTAGAGTGATAATGAAAAGTGACGCGAGGTTGAAATTCATGAAAAAAAAAATCCCCGAGAACTAGATTCGAACCCTCAACCCTCCGATTACGAAGCTGCGCTCTTATCCACTCGGCCA